>JAVQJG010269444.1:0-31183 GCA_036024015.1 Craterocephalus amniculus
TGTATATGTATGTATGATTTTAATCAGATAAAGTCAGATTTCTGACCTTTTCTTTGCGTATTTGTATGAGACAGGGTAAAAGGGGAAACCTGATTACTTTCTTTTGTGATAACCGCCAACAGTTAACAATACATCTTTGTGGAGACTTGGTTTTTACGGTTGCAAGTAGGGCTTTTTATTTGATCTGTTAAGGCTAACATGTTGTAATACTTCACAGCTGCAATCCAATACTGATATGGTTCAAGTACTTACTGGAAAATATCTGATCTTAGTCTGGATCCAACGTTTTGCGTGACATTCCCTGCTGCTAAGAAGATTTCTTCTATATTCTATATTAATATCACATGTTACGTTGCGTTTTAGTTGATTGGATCTAGACTTGTTTTTTAATGTTGTTGATGTTTTTTCTTTTACCTGGACCGCTGCTGTATTCGCTGGTTCAGTTACAGTTGAAATCATGTTATCATCATGTGTCATTTTTATTAGCAGTCACCAGAAACATGGTAAATAATAAATTCTGCCCCAGTCATATAAAACATATATATTTTCCCTCCTGTTGAACTTAGCTGATGTCAGAAAGTTGACAAAGCTTTGTGCTAAGTTGCATCTTAATTTTTTGGCAACAGTGTGAGACACTGTCCTGTAGATATCTAAGGTTTTTTGGATGCAGTTGATAATAGTTTAAATGTGCCCTTCACAACAATATTTACTGAAAATAGCTGCATCCATCTGTATTTTTGAATTGTTGAACCAAATAAATTGAAAAAGCAGTAAAGTCCGAATTTTTAAATCTTCATACAGCTAATGTGTGTTTTTAATTGCAACCCTATGTGATATCTGCTGAAATAAATACAAATAATCAAAATAATTAGAAAACATTTTTTATTTATGACTTTAAAGAAGAAAATGTGTTCCATGTGTAAGTTCAACAGATTGAATCAGTAAAGAGCTTCTCCTTACAAGGTTATTCTAACTTGACATAAGTACAGCAGTAATGTTTTCGAACTTGCAGTTCCACCTAACTTTAAAAATGGCAGCTTCGTTATCACACTCTGTTGTCAACACTGTGATCCTTACAACATAGAAAAACAGAAATATTCAAGGACAATAAAAATAGTATAAATAGTTAAATCAGAAAGTCAGCATTAAACTATTTGTATGTGATGTGTGCTGTGATTGCACAGGTGCATGTTCTGTAGTAGAAGAGGTGATGCTTCAGGAGGCCTTCGACCTTCCCTCCACGCAGATTCTGTCTATGTATGCGTTGGGCAACTTCCTTGGAAGCCGACCACAACTCACTGTGAGAGACCACAACTGATATATATTTACATTATTACAATATTTTTAATATTATAATACAAAATGCAATACATTCACTGTGACAGTAAAGTCGATAAATTCATTTTAGGAAACAGAAGCCTGAAACTCATCAGTGTGTGGATGATGTAGGCAGAGTAAGAAACTTTGTCCCTCGTTGTGTTCAGGTGTCAGAGGAGCGAGCTTTGGGAGCGTCGCTGCTAATCTGCGGACTGAAACAAGACAACACTGTTTGTCTCAGTGCTCAGCTGCTTGGCAATGCTCTCCTTGGTGTGTAGTTGTTTCTTCCTTGCAGTTTCTCTGTAGTACTGTGATTGATTCATCCAGCTGTCGATCATTAGCTGCTTGTCTCATTTATTTTACTCCTTCCTCTTCACGCAGGCAAGGTGGAGATCTTAAAGGGCATACATGCTGTATTCAAAGGGATGCCTCTCTCCTGGGCTCGAGGGTATACAGAGCGAGCGCTGGCGGTCATGGAGAAAGTTGCTGCTGATAACGGTGACGTCAAGCTGCCCAAAGACACAGTAAGGACAAATGGCTCCACAGTACTTTGTATAAACTTTTAAAAGCGTTTCTGCTTTAAGAGCTAGAAACATTCCTGCTGAGGCACAGATTCAATGTTTGTTAGCTATAAAGCCGTTTAAAATCGAACAAAATTAAAACTTTACATGTAATGAGGAAGATGTGAACTCCAAGTGATGATTAATATGTGACCGATTATGGATTCGTAGCTCACTTCCTTTTGCTACTGTAGGTGCGTTGATTCAAGGATGATTTGGGGCCAAGTCCAGCCTCATTAAGCTGTCAGGCCTGGACCAGCGGGAATGTTCCACAAATAATAACCTTTTTATTGGACATAAAGTTAACTTTGCCACCTGCAATAGGAGTAAAGTCACAGTTGGCTTAGATTGGAGAGCAACTGTAATCCTTGGAGTTCATTCAGATTTACATCCACCCGTTCAGAGCGGACGTAAATCCTATTACTTTCTGTATCTACTACAGTCTCTCAAACATATACTATACACAGATGCTACAGGTTCCTCAAATGTCACATACACAGTCTATCAAATGTTGTGAGACCAAAACAGAGATAACTTTCTCGGATATATGTATACACACAGCCAACACATGCCTCTGTGTGCCTTTCCACAGACCTAGAATTGACCTGTTCTGCTATATTTTATCAATGTTGTATGAAGGCAGAGCATTTTAGAAAGTAGCTTTACACTAAAATATCATCAACTACTCTTTAAATGACCTCAAAAGTCACACTTCCTCAGATTCTTTGCAACAAACCCACCAAGTATGAAACATTATATTATCAGTCGTTAAAAACCCACACATAGACCATAGCAAGGATTTATTTAGAAGAATATACCCTGAACAAGCTATTAGAATCAACACTCGGAGAAGAAAAGATTTTAGTTGGCAATTTTCCTCACTTTATATGTGGCAGCATATTTTCTGATAGAAAGCTCTTTTAAGACGAGTGTATTGATTTTGACCAACTTAATATAATCAACACAGGGCAAATGCATTAAGGGGAATATGGTTGTTCTTTGTTAACAAAATCCAGTAATATACATCAGCTACCCCATGTGCACAGGTACAGATTAAAGTAATAAACTCACACCTTACTGCATTATTCCTTGCACTCATCACTTCCTTGGCTCTGATTTTGACATCAAAGTATTATTGTTGCTGTAAATTTAACATTTCACTTTCTAACAGAAAAGATTGGAAATTAAAACACTGCTCGGTGACTATGTGCTGCAGAGGGATATTATCCATCAGACAGGCTGCTGTTTCTCTTCAGACAGTTTTCATCTTCTGCGATGGAAGACACATGCTGTCATTTTGTTATTTCTCTTGCATACACAGTTGGGTGTAGAACCTCTCATCTGGCCCACGCTGTCCAGTGCAATAGTTCGGCTTTGTCCACGTCTAATTAAATTTTTAAGAGCCCGAAGCACAGAGGATGTCTGTGAGAATCACTGCAACAGGAACCAAACGGCCGGTGTCAGACAGCGGCACAGCAATAATGTATCCTGAGACGATAACACAAGGGGACAGAGAGGATGTATTACATCTCAGGTGCTGGTGACTGTTGCCTCAGGTCACAGTAAATCATCCTCTTCCCAAGATTAAGAGGTGGATTGTCAAGTAAGGTGTTCGGCCTGTTGCGTCAGTTCTGAGTTGCATCTTTTTTACAAGTTTTGATACTTTTCTGGTTTCAGAAAATAACATTAAAGATAATGCTGAATTTGATCATTTTCATACCTAACACTTGATTTTCATTATTTTTCAGCTGGACTATGTGAGTGACGTGCTGCAGGAGCTAAGCTCAGCCTCAGATACAGACTCCTCTGGAGAGGAGTCGGGCGCAGAAGAAAACAAGAAAGAAGACGATGTAGATGAAGACGATCAGGCTGAGCAGGCTAAGCTCCCTCAGTATGTCGGCAGATTCAAGGTGGGTGTTTGTTGTGTAGCAGCTGGGCTTTATTTGCGATTGTGGTTGAATTTACATTAGTTTTCCTTACTGGGGCTAACAAGCAGACAGTGTTTCCTGTTATGTCTGAGTTTGTCACTCAGAGGTTTTTACATCAAGTCAGAGTGATTGACACGCAGAGGCTGTTATTTTACTTTAACGCAAATCCTGACAACACAATTGAGGTTTAAAATTTGCCCGATTCTCCTCTGTCTAAGCGAAATGAACCATTAATGGGTTTTTTTGCTTTTTAGCTTATATTTCCCAACCTTGCAGTACCCCAAAAATCATGTTCTGATAAAAATGAAACAAAAGCCAGATTAATTGTTTTCTTCAGAGTATTTTATATCCTTTTTGCCTTTACTTTTTTTATTATTATAAAATACCTAATTTAAGGTTAAGGCCT
The DNA here is from genome assembly GCA_036024015.1 of Craterocephalus amniculus. NCBI lineage: Eukaryota > Metazoa > Chordata > Actinopteri > Atheriniformes > Atherinidae > Craterocephalus > Craterocephalus amniculus. Next base: position 4,212 of record JAVQJG010269444.1, read on the forward strand.
TTAGACCTCCACCACATAGCAACGTCTGCATCAAAGTAGGACTGAGGAGTTTTCTTTTAAACAATGTTTCCGTTTGTATTTGGAGTTCCCAATCAAGATGAACTGTACATAGAATGTCTTTCCTTCCTCGTAGCACATTTTATCCACATATTGCAGTTTGCATTCCTTTTCTTTCCTGCTTTTGTTGCTGCATCAGGGTTTTTAACATGCTACAGCCACCTGTAGATTAGCCCAACTGTGTGAAACCTACAGTAGGAATGTGGATTTCATTGAGAGAGTTTGTACATGTATGCTTCCTGGTGCTCCCACAAAGGGAACAAAGAACTTCGTGCCCCGCTCACAGAAACATTTTTCATAGCATTAGTAGAAGTTGAAACTCCGTTAGAGTGACTCAATTCTTTCTCACACTAGCTGGCAATAAGACACTTTAAGACTCATTGCATACCTAGAAATGTTTGATTTTATGCTCAGTATCTGACTTAAATAAAACAAATGGGTGCAAAATGTGCAAATTTAAACAGGGTAATGAGCTTTTCTATAAAATCAAATGGCTTGATTTTGGCCAGAAAAATCTTCCCTATTTCTTCGGCAATATAGAAGAAGCTCTTTCTATATGCCCTTTAAACTTTGTTTAAAATTCCTGGTCGGTTTTGAGATTTTATAATCCAAATATTACTTGTAGGCTGAGAGAAAAATGCTCTGCACGTCTGAGTGACGAGTGAGCCTGAGGGAGAAATGAGCAGCAAAGGAGAAAGGTCACCTGTACATCAGCTCCATCCTTGTGTGTGACCTTTATCAGATAAATAAACAATTCAGTTCAGACAACTTTGTTCATCCCAAATAACCAGACCATATACAGCTTTTCCACAACAACATAAAAACAACAGACGCTGCAAGGATCAATGATCATAATCTCAAGAGAACATTACAATCACTAAAGTTTTGTATGTCGGGAAATTGTAAGACTCATCATTTTTCATAATGATAAAATTAATAATTTGAATGTAAAAAAATCTAAGTCATTAAAAATCTGATAAATCCTATAAGTAAACATGGAGCATCTCTGTCTTCATAAACACGAACGAACGCCCACATTTAGTCATCCAATTATCCACACAGAGGCCAAGCTTTTACTTCAGAATAGATGAAATACATGAACAAAAGATCCATATTTTTAGCACATTAAGCAGCTGATGAGCTTGTGAGTAATGGAAAAGGTGCAACAAAAACATCAAGTACCATAATTGTGTTTTCATTGTACTGAATCTTTAAAATGATGTGAACATGTGCCATGGTTTGCTAAACCCCAACTCAGGTTTGTAACCCACTCTTAACCTCATTGTAACAATAACCAAAAAATTCAAAATTCCCTTTAAACAATCAATCATACAAGTTCATCCCGATAAACCTGATGAATCCCAGAAATACAGCATTGGGGGCTCCCAGTTTTTGGGCCCACTATATCAGCTTTTTACCAGCCCTTCAGTGCACAGACTGGATCAATAGATGATCAGATATATGAGGAATGTTCATCCAGTGTGTTGCAATGCCATGAATCGAATGTGCTTTACAAGAAAATTTTAAAAAAGTCCATTTTGTGCTTCTAATGTCATAACCATAAATTCCAGTGTGCTGATTCCACCAGATTAACAGACCAGTGACTGTTGAGTCAACTAAGATTTTTCCCCTCTTGTGTGCCTGCTTGTCCAGGAGTTGAGTGGCCAGCTGGAGTCTCAGGGTAAGGTGGAGCCCACCTCCTTCCAGGCGTTAGTGACAACGCTGGCTCAGCAAAACCTGGCTACAGCAGAGGAACCAGACCTCAAACAGTACGGGAGCCAGGTGAAGGCCTGGGAGGCCGAGAAGAGGCAGCTAATCCAGAGAGAGAAGGAGATGAGGGAGAAGGCCGAACAGGAGAGGCAGGAGCGATTAGCTGCTAAGGCTGCAGCTCAGCAGGCCTAAAGACTCTGCAACCGGAGCTAAATGAGTATAACAGAGCATTCTGCTGAGCATGTGCACATGGTCACCGCTACTTTTGTATATATAAATATCAATTCTTGTGTGTATTGAGGCTCTTTTTTGGTCAATAAAATGAACTTTTCTTTGTCTCAGAAAATGAGTCTCACACTTTGTCTGTTGTGGTCTGTCAGGTGATATCATCATTGGAACATATGCAGATATGAATTGTTAAGCTTGATTGTTTGGTGAGCTCATATAAGCAAAAAAGACAAAAGGGAAATCGGCTGGAAAAGATCGTACCGCCTCCCCACCACCACCACCACCTCCTTTTCCTCTGGTAGTTGTCGTCTTTGTCATGCCTTTGTGTGTTTTCTGTGTCTTGTCAAAAGCATCTTTGGAAGTTTTTCTCACAGGGGAGAATGAAAGGCGTATTTGCACACAAGAGTTTGTTGATATAATCTAGAGGAAAACCACATTCTTTGCCTGGAAAGGAATGCATTTATGACCAGCAACCTTTCCGTTCACATAGGAAAACATAAGTGATGCATTATAGATCCCGATCAACCCCTAGAATAGACAGAGAGCTTCCTTCTGTGCTTGTAAATAAGTTAACATATCAGCAAGCAAGTGCAGCATCAGCTAATACACAAATGGCAAGTTAGCTGACCAGTCAGGTTGTTTGGACTCTGCAGAGAGATAAGATAATAGATCTTTGGAGAAAGAAAATGCTGTTGTGGTGGTGCAAATTATGCATTCATTCTACATAATGTTGCTTCTATTCAGTATTCAGAGCATGATCTTGGGAAACAGCCTGGTATGTAAGCCAATATGAATGAGCTGTACAAAGCGCTGAAACGAGCCATTGTGATCGCTGGCTCCTCGCTATGTTTTTGAGAACAACTTTGCACGTTTTCTTTACATTTTCTAAATGTTTTATCATTAGTTCTAAATGTAGTAAGTTGTTCATTCTAACTTTTTAAACCTGGCTGACATATTGGTCACCAACACAATAACTCTGGAGTTCAAATCCAGGCAACACTTATGCATGTCTTTACAGCAAAGTTGATCCAGTCACACTGCTTACTGTATATCAGCAGACCTTATATAAGACCTAAAACTTCCACCCCCCTTCCTTCAGTTTGAAACAAAAAATTACTATGATTAGTACAGTAAGAGAGGACAGATGTACATTTATTACTGTAGTAATATTATATTAGTTCAGTTTGCTATGACAGGTTGTGCAAAATTTCTTCAGCTTTTGCCATCATCGATATAAAATTGTCTTGCCTATTTTCAGAGATTGTATTTATTTAAGTAGGCTATTCATTTATTTTTAGATAAATTGAAACCTCAGTCTTCTTATCTGTGTTTTATTTGGTGCCTTTTAAGCACCATGAAACAAATGACCAGGCATTAACGAAAAAACATGTTTCTTCAAAACACCTATTTGAAAATGGTATGAAGGTTCCTCATTTGTCCTGCTAACTGTATTACTTTGTACACGTACTGGATGTATTTCCCAATTACCTAAAAAAATCCATTAAATGCAGACACCTAAGAGAAAAAGAATGATGGCATCTTCCTTTCAAACAGGTTGAATGTGATAAAGATGGAATAAAGATTTACATGTCTTATCTTTTTTTGATCACTTCTACAGTACATTGTCATTTTCATTTTAAACTTTACAAATACGAGAACACAAACAAATTTATTTCGAACAATGAAAAAAAGAGCAAAAGAAAAATGTGTGTCAAGACAAGAGAAAACAATTTAATAAAAAAAAAAACACCCACCCAAAAGAATAAATAATAATATTGCTTGAACAAATCAAAATGTTAGCCGGTTCGAAAAAGGAGCGGGAAGAAGTATACACTTTTTTAAAACTCTCACCCCTTCCTACTCATCTTCTTTTGTAACGTTATATATGTTTATATTAACAATATTCTTATCCTGATAAATTTAACTATTCATCCACTTATATTAAAGTGTAACACGTACAATAATTTCTTACCTCTATATATATTTATATGTACACATACATATAGATTCAGACTACCAGTTTATCACATAATAATATAGCACCTTATGTATAATACAGTATAGCTATGTTTATCCCTCCTCTCCTATGTATCTTACTAGAAATAATTCCTTATACCTTTTCTTATTTGTATTTGTGTTTTGGCTCTGTTTTAAACTATCATCCAAGTTATTCCATAAATTCACCCCACAGCCTAATATGCACATACTTTTCATTGTTGTCCTTACTTTATGTTTTTTAAGATTTAGATCACCCCTTAAGTTGTAACACCCTTCCCCATCTGTGAATCTGGCCAGAATGTTTCTTGGTAGTAAATTATTCCTTGCTTTATACATTATTTGAGCAGTTTTAAATTTGATGAAATTTAAATTTAAATTTAAATGATTTCTGATCCAACATGTGACTACTTTTCCTAAATATGGCAGTGCATTTTGCTATTTGGACAAAAAGTGAAATTCAGATGCATTTTTTTCTCCTGTTTTTGTTATGTAGCCTAATGTTTGCTCTGTAATTTGAAGTAGACACAATTTAACTTGTCTGTACATGTATGTTCACAGTCCATTTCTCATGGATGAGTTACCCTTTAAAATGTACATGGGCAGCTTACAGTAAGTGTACTTACCATAAAGAATTACTATAAAGAGCCCCATCTTCCCGTCTCTTGCATTTAATGGATTGAATATGTAGACTTATACGTTATGCTTTCCTCCCTGTGTTAAAACTGAGTGTGGGAGCCACACTCACTGAACACTATACACAAAGAATTAGATCTAATCTGCATTGTAAAACAGGCCATTTGTCATCCTTTGGCTCAGCACAGTTTTTGAAGATGGTTTACATTTGTTTCTGGGATCTCTGAAGGTGTCACTTCAGGTGTACATTAACACTCCTGATGAAGTCAACCAAATGGGAGATCAGGAAGTTTGACATTCACATCACTGCCACTGATGCCCAGAGACTTTTAAGTGTTTTAAAAGACCCCTGTGTGTTTTCTCGGAAGGTATGAGGATGTTAGTTGAGATGTGTCAATATAGAAGAATCTCTGAGAGAAAATGGGATGCATTAGACATTATCAGTGCAGGTTTGGATACAGAACACCTGCTACTGCAGAAATCTTTTACATCAATTGCAGGGACACTTATGGAATCAAGGAAAATTAAAAAGAAAGAAGTCAGCACAATATTTAATCTCTTAAGTTTGAGGTTGTGCTGTGTTTGAACAGAATGTTCATTTCTTCTCCTCCTAACAGATTTTTAACTGCATGTGGCAGAGTTTTATCTATCCACGGCTGCGGTTTTCCTTCCCATGTACTGTAAATCTAAACTTTGCTCCCTTTCTTTTTCCTCTGACCTCTTCAGTTGAGTCAACAGGATTCAGGTCCTATTTTTGATTAAAAACTGTGATATGGATCTGGAGTAAGCAAACAATGCGTGTCTTTGTCCTGCTCAGATTAGAGGAAAAGATGTTGTGTTGCACTCGGCCAATCAGCCCGCAGAGTCTCCAGAGAAACCTGTTTATTAATCTTTCATTATTCATTAAGGTCACTTGCTTCATATTTAACATTTTGAGGAGATATGTGGAAACAAATGTTTAATCTTTCTGTCGGTTGGTTTAGAGGCTATGCATGCCTTTTATGTTTTCTGACACAGGCAAATTGTTCATATGATAAACCAATGAATTAGGAAGAAGAGCAGTGGAAATTAGATATTGGATTTATGCACTGTCTCATCCATTAGCTTGTTATTTTGTCATCTTCAGCTATTAAGTCTAACCTTTGCAAACAGTTAAATTGCATTTTCTTCTAATTGAAATGAAACTTTAGAAGACTGCATTTCATTCAAAAGTTAAATCAAGATCTCCCTCATTTTTGTCATTTTCACTTTCTCTGCATCAAAGCTCATTAATGAATATTCACTGGTCCTAAAGTCCTAGTGTGTTTAGTCTGAGTTGGTAGAAATGTCATGTTGTGAGTATAGTTTTTCTTGTCTTCCTTGATCAGACTTGAAAAGATGAGCAGGAATCCTTTCTCAGCAATGCCTGCACAACAGCTGTATTTATTAAATTGAGCCTCACGCCACCAAAAGATTTGCACGTCTGCAGAAATTTCACAAGGGAAATGGATCAAACCATATGTGAAAATGATGTTGTAATTTTGTTATGCTTTGCTGTAACATTTATACCGGCATTCAGCCTTTATATGTGCACTTTTCTTACGCAGAAACATACAGTAAATAGAAATTTAGCCCCTCCCCCGAAGATTAGGCTGCGTCTCTACTTCTGTGAAGTGTTTTGCAGCTCACATCTTATCCTACAAAACCACTAGAATCTCAAATTTGAGGTCTTGTGCTCTGCATCTGTGACGAAACTGCTGTTTTATCTCTTAATGAACAAAACTGGATGAACCTACCCCTGGTGATGTCATTTCTTTTGGCGTGACTGGTCTTTATTCAAACATAGTAAAGCTAATTTCCACAAAACTTTGCTCAGCATCAAATCATGCACTCAGTCCTGTCTTGATTTGATGCTGAGCTGCTCCTTTTTCTTTGGAGTAAAAGTCGGACATTTGACCCTTTCAATTATTTCTAGTGGTTCCCACTAATGCAGTGCTATTTAGGAAGCAATGTTTTTGTAAGAAACTTGAATTGCAGCCATATTTATGAAAGGTAAACAAATGACTGTAGGTAATTTACTTTAGGTCTCTGTAAATAGATCCATCTGACCACAGCTTCAGCTGAAGTATACAACTAAAGGAAATTTGACCTTCTGTGTAAAGGAGATAATATTTCCATTGCCAAAAATCTACCTAAATTTGGTGATGCGGTAGAAAATGATATACAATGTTGCATATTTTTGTCTCATTCAAATGTCAGGATTTCTGATGATCTTCAAGTTTATAAGAAAATATCGCACATTCGAATTGTTATTAATATTTTTCTGTCTTTATATGTGTGGTTTGTACAACATGAATTCATGACCAAAAAAGCTCATTTTCTTACTAAACAGGACATTTGTTATTTGATAAAGCAAATCTTTTTTTTTTCTACAGATATTCATCGCTGACTTGATGGCATGGTGAACGCCTTCCATCAGAGATAAAAGCCAGCTAGAAGTGGTATAAACAGAAGTAAAAGACACATACTTGGCAGCATCCAAACTCTCCAAACAACTGGCTAATTTCTCTGAGAAACTGGCTTGAATGTCACTTAGTTACTTTCAGAGAGTTGCTTGCTGCCCCCAATTTCTGACATGGGAAAAGGGAGGTTTAAAGATATCCTTCAACAATTTAACCAGCAGTGGGACATGCCGATCCCTTTAACAAATTTCCTTTACTGAAAACATAGACATCAGACTGTCCAAATTAAATGATTTTGTACACTGGATTTTGTTTTGAAAAAGATTCCATCGTAAAAATGCTTCAAGCTCATAGTGTTTCTCTTTAAACATCTTTTCAGTGAATCCCACATTTTAAAAGCACCTCTTTTTGAAGAATCTTTGACCCAAGCTGCCATGGGAAAAATACGTGAGAGTGTTTAAGGATGATGTAACTGTGTGATAAGACATTATACAGCTGTCCCACTGGTCTGAGGACATGGAGTGCAACTCATGGGGAAGGATAGAAGAAGATTTTATTTGTTCAATTTATTCGTTGCAATTAGAAAAAAGGCTCAATCATGGAATTTGTGCAAAATTTACAGTAAATCTGCATTAGACAGAGAAAAAAACAATTCCTCCAAAATCTTTTTGTTGTATGATCTAGGTATAATTTTCTCTAAAGAAAATCATATATGTACACAAAATTAAAAAAATTAACAGAGACTTGTTTACTGATGATATTTTCACTTATTTAAAAAACCCAAACATATCAATTCCCGTACTATGCAGGTACCACAGTATATATGAATTATAAACCAAACATCATGATTAGGAGTAAATAATTATAAACTAAAGTAGGACACATGATCAATAAAGATCTGGGAGTAACCGTCACATAAAACCCAAAACAAAGCAAAACAAAATGAACCAGACTGATTAAAAATGAGGCTGGTAAAATAACACAGCATCACAAGACGAAGCTGAATAAAACTGTAGGCTCACATTTAGTGACCTGCATGTCAATGAACTGGCACAGCAAGAGTTCACAAACACCATCCCCATCTGAAATTCATTCACAAACTCAGCAGCAGGAATATGAATGAGCTGATTAAATGATGTGAGTCTTTGCACATTTGCCTTGGTTTTGCCCTTTGGCTGGAGGTTTTCACCATTTTCCATTAATTATGCATCAACAGCAATGTAACACCCTCTGCGCCGTTTTCCATGGTGTTAATGGGAAACTGTGGTCATTTGGTGATTTAATGTTTAGCAGTGTGTAGCTTTGAGTTTCTTTCCCTGTTAATGATTACCACCATTATGCTGGCAATCAATGGGAGACCATTACAGCCACCTCCAGTGAAATAAGACACAGGCTGGAGAAGAATCTGAATTGTTTGAGTTGGTGAAGGACAACATCCTGTCATGATGCTGTTTGACTACTGCTATGAGTCAAACCACTACGGAGATAAACTATCTCTGTAAAAAAATGATAATGTAAGGTTTATACAAGTGTTCTTAGTCATTTGATCTGAGAAAAACAAGGTCAACTTTTGTATTGTGGATGATTTTGTATAATACAAGTGTAAAATGTCCTCTGTGGGCTGGAAAACAGTCTACAGAAAAGTTACTAGATTATGATTTAATCTAGATCATTAAAGTTCATATTTGCAATTATTTGAATCTAACTAAATTCAATTTGACTGCTTCATTGAGAGTCTAAACAAATTTAAGAATAGTTTTATGGGATGCATGCTGTAAATAATATCAAAAAGCAGACTTTCTGTTTTCTCTGCACTGTGGCTTTGTTATGTTGAGTCAGATCGCACGCGGATGTTATCTATAAATCTTCCAGACCTCAGGATAAACACATCCCAGCTCTTTCTAAACGTAACATTTATAAACAAGCTGCAAGCAGAGCGTCCTCAAGGACAACAACCCGTCCACCTGGACTTATTCTCAGAGATGCTGGGAATTGTGATTCTGGCTAAAAGTTACCGTAAACTCTTCTGTTTAAGTGTATTACTGTGTATTTTAACAGAAAAGGAAAATAAATAAGGAAGAAAAAGGGCTCCATGGAAGAAGGGCATATTGAAATCACACTAATAACCAAGTTGGAGAAATAATAGAAGAAATTATCAACACTGGTTTGATTGAACTTGCTGGTGTACCAAAGTGTTAAACTGAAATGAAAAACAAGAAAAGTAAACCATTTTAATCAGCATAAATGGATGGAATGAGCAAAGCGCTGCAACCTGCCAGTCTGATAACACAACTCAGTGACATCCAGTCCATGAAATGATTAGAATAGCAATGTAATCAAAAACTGTTTGGATTCCTGTCTGGGTCAGGTTTTTGTGCTGAATTTACTGTTCATCTTCAGAGGTGCTGATTGCCAACAGGCAAACCAAGCGATCACTTGGGGCCCTGTGCCACAGGGGGCCTCCAGGTGTTGACCAACATTGAATCAAGAGCAAAGACTGCTGTAGGTGGGACAGCTTGCAACACTGGTCAGCCACTACGATACGCCCGAAAGGGGAACTACCTCATTCTTATGGTCTTGCTGCATGTGCTGCAGCCTGTCTCAGTGGTTCCCAACCTGCAGTTTGGGACATCCAAGGGGGTCCTTTGAAGAGAACAGGAGGTCCCCAAGGCTTGAACACTCAGAGCCATTGCAATTATATTATAAGATAAAAAGTAGATTAACACTATATTTTGTTAATTTTGGCTTCATCTAAGGACAGAACTTTTCAAACCTATTGCCGGTCATTTTGAGAGTGTGAAGCCGGAAAAGGTGGTGTAAGACAGAGGGATGCCGCCCAAGTTAGGACTACACTGGACAGCCCTTCACACCCTCTCCACAGCATGCTGGACAACCTCAGGAGCTAATCAGCTACACTGCAGCACAGAATGCCAGAGGAACTCCTTCCTTCCTGTGGACATCCACAACTCAACACTAGATCTCTAATAATAATCTCTTACTATAGTAAAAATATATTTTATTTAATTATTGTCTTTATTGTATTAGATTTTTACACAATTCAGCATCTTATTCTAATGCCATCATTTTCCCCCAACTGTATTTCAACATATCCAGCTGTTTGAATGAGCATTATGATGCAGCAGTTGTCTTCTGAGATTAATAAAGTGTTTCTGTTTCTGATGTTCAGACTCGTTTAGAATAAACTGGCCGAATGGTTTAGCATTTCAACCTCCTCCCATAATATGTTTTTTAATTACTGATTATTAATTTTCTAAACTACCATTACAAAACACTCAACCTTGAAATGGTGTAAAACTGGGGAAATGCTCAGTTAGGCCTATAAATCAACCCTGGTGTAAGTTCTTTCATGCATGCCTTGTGTTTTATGTCATTCGCAAACTGGGCAAGACTTGTCATCCAGATATCCATTCGCTTCTAATCTCCTCTAAGTCTGACTCTTGTGGCTCAGTTACAACACTGGCAATTATAAACATCATCAGTTTAGGCCACAAAAACAACAGATATGGGCCATGCTGAAGTCAAATACTCTATCTGGCTAGAAAATGAAAACTGTCTAAACATTGAATCCACATTGTGAAATGCTTTGTTTTTTCATGCTAAGCCTTGATGTTTTCCTGACCAAAACCTGATAAGAGTTTCAAAGATTTTGCATTAGATACTTTAAAAACAGCTACGCTTTCCAAAACTTCTCCTTCATGAAGTCTCTTGTGGATTAATAAATAGCTCTTAGTTAAGAATTTATTTGTACAGATTACCAAATGTAACATTAGTGATTACTGGATTAAATTGATTTTGAACAGAACCGCAGGCTGAATGTCTTCTTTTTTGAGCATGAAAATATAGATTTAACCAAAAAGGCATAGCAATCATATAGACATATAGAATTGAGGCAAAAAAGAAACAAGAACATATGCATGTCTCTGTTGTATGAATTCACTGAAGATCAGTTGTTTTGTCCATTCTTTTTTTTCCAATTACGAAACATGTGGGTGTAAAACACGCTCATTCCTGCATGCATTTGGCATGGTTAGCTTTCTGTAACCCAACCAACATGCTGCCACATGTGTCTGAACCTGTCCACAGAGATCACTAAACTGTGTAGGTAGCGATTACTTTTTACTTCCCTTTTTGTATTCCAAGAAGAGTGTAGCAAAACACAGTCTTTGTAGCAACTTGAGCATTAAATTGAAACAGGTTTTGCTTCTAGGGAAATTATATAGGCCTGTACCTAAATTAGTTCTTGCAATAGAGTGTAGCTTGTGCCTGTTTAAACGCACCCCACCTGACTTGAATTTCTATTTTTTAACACCATGTTGTTATAGTTTCATACTCTAAGTCCCAAAGTCCAATCCAAAAATGAAGATAAATAATCAAGTGCTTTTCTATCAAACTGTTGCATTTAAAGGACATTGAAAAAATACAAAGCAAATCCTTTCCACAACACAATGAAATAATTGTTTAGCAGAGGAATAAAAGAAATAGAAGAAAATGTGTGTTTTGAACATAGTTTTTTTCATTGCTTTCTTTGCACCACAAAGCTGCTCCCAAATATAACGTAAAAGCTGAATGGCTCACTTGGGTGTGCAATTGTAAGCCCACAGTAATTGTGCTGGAATGATATTAACAGGAAATATTGATTCTTGCAGCAGGGCTGCGGGTTATTACTACAAGATGCAGTGCTGCTATGCTGCAGGTTATCTGACTTCAACAAACAAATCCAGGAAAAGCACATTCATATGAGGCTTAATCTCTCTAATCTACTTACAGCACATTCTGTAAAGTTTGAGAATTGACTTGCAAGAACAGAAACAAGCGGCAGGACGCAGAAACTCTATTTTAAAGAGGGTATTACGTAGCAGGTTTGTTTTTCAAGGGGTTGACATGTTAAGGCCAGTTATATTACATATAATCAACACTGAATGGCATGCTTTGAAAACATTTTTTTTTTCAAGGCTGTGTAACGCCCCTGATCGTGGAGGGTTTCCCCCTTTTCTGTGTATAAGCTTGAAAGTAGCAACAAAGAAAACAAGAAGTGTGTTTTCAGAGTAAGTAGGGTCGGTATAGCGTGTGACGTCAGGAAGCAGGGCTGAAGGTCTCAGCCTGTCAAAGTTCTGCATGTTCAAGCACAGTCCAGAAAAAAAGGAAGAAAAAACTGAAGTCAACTAAGTTTTCAATAGATTTTTACACGTTCAGGCTTTACAAATGTTGACAGTCAGACTCCACAGGCCCATTTTACTGTTTGACATATAACGCAACAGACAATTTAGGGTTAAATGCATTTGTCAGCACCTGCCCACTGGTGAATCATACCACCCGCCTAAGCATGCGAATGCTGACTACAGAGTCAACTTTTTGTCAAGCAAGTCATAACCTGATCATGATTAGTACAGTAATACTGTGCATTGATCGGGAAGATCATTAAATGTAAACAGAAATAAGCTTCATGGAAAATGAACAGAAGGAAGCTGCATTTTCAGGATTAAAGCGTCAAAACGCCTGCTCCAGATGTTCTTGCTGTCACTCATAAAATAGTGACTTTTTTCCTCTGTTGTCTTTACACCATATTACACAAAAGCAGAATGTTGCTGAGTCCTGTGGGTTATCTTTTTATTGCACCATTTAATTCATGAGTGAGTGTGATTAGACTTCCAGAGAAAAATATGGATAACTGTGATAATCCAGCCAAACCAGACTATTAAAATGTGTGTAAACATGTTAACCACCCAGATAATGCAGTTGGCATTCCACACATTCCTACAGCTGTTGGTTTTCCATCTTTGTGTTAAAAATGGTTCACTGTAAGTGTATATTGTCACAGAAAAATGTCTTAAGTTGACTTAGTTGATATTTTTTGTTTTACAACTTGCCAGAAACTTTGTGGAGAGTGAAGAGATGATCCAAAATACTCAAAGAAAACTGACAACTGTGTAAAGCATTTCTAGACTGGTGCTTACTCAAACAAAATCACTGTTCAAGTACCTTAAAGATGACTTAAAGATGACGGAAAATTTGCTTGTATTGCATGTATGACAATCTCCACAGAGAAAGAAGCAGCAATAAAGACAAACATTTTTTTCTAGTCCACAAAATCACAGTGTAGCCACATGGTCTCACAGACATACTAAATAACTATTACCCATCTATGCATTTACAGTATACTGGGAACAGGAGGACAGTCCAATTGAAACACAAGGTTGAACTCAAACGATAGCTCGACTCAATGTGAGGAATTTCCATGATGATATGCTAGGTTATATTATGTAACCAGAGGGAGCATAGTTCCAATTAGCAGAACTTACCAGTTTCCATTTACAGTATTAACAGTTCATTAACTGGTGTCAACACAGGAAACTGCTTATGTTAAGTTATTTCAACATGAACTCTGAAATTATGCTGTTTAAAATATTGACAGAAACGTTTTAGGTTATCAGGACTTAAAATTACTCCTTTTAAACTCAGCCTGTAGACCAAAACTTTTTTTAAAAGGTGCTTATAGACAAATCTGAAGTATTGATTAGTTTCATTTGAAATATTCTTTGAAGCTTTTTGCTTTCCAGCTAATGCATACAAATCAGAAGATTATTGGTTTGTGGTCGTTTTCATGCATGAAAGCACACAGACCTGCTAAATGAGACCAACCTTTTTTGTGTCCATTCTCTCCAAAGAATAAGCTCAAAATGGTTGTGGAAATATCTGATGAGAGAGTTTTTTGCAAAGACACCAAATTTAAATCACAAAATGAAATGTGAATAATCACAATTCGTTTTATGGTTGAACTAATTATGTCAGGGAAGCTGCTTTCAACACTTTCTCTCGACAGGACATTGTGTTTATTTGCTAAACGGTGAACAGAATTTTAATGTCTTGATAAAATGTTCAAATAATAAACCATTCACAGAAGCAATTTCTAAGAAACACGATTCCTTGTTGAAGCATAAAGCCTTTCATTTTCTGAGGAGCTTTGACAGATTTATGACTATATTGTGTCAAAATTATCATAAAACCCAAGAATCCTTAACAGATTATGGTTTGTCATGTTGTGTTTTCATTGTCAATTTATTTAGCTGTTTTATTCTTATCATTATGAATTAAAGTTTTCTTGTTGTAATTATTGAGCAAAAGTATGAAATCTTGATCTTGATCTGCGAAAGCCCTTGGCATTTTTCAAGTTTCTTTTATATGTTGCTGTCATTTGGTCAATACTCCCTTTTCTGTAATTTGTTAGCCATCAAAATGTCTGGTTGGTTTGTCCTCACCTGTTTAACATTCTGGATCCAGGATTCCCACAGGATCTTAGTTATGTCATTCTCCACTACAGTACCTTTGGCCGAATCTCTAGACATACAGCCTGAACTCGGTACAGATATCGCTGTAAATCATTAAAGCTACCTAGATTTGCTGCTTCATGTATGCAAATCCGGTCTGCATTTTGCATACACTACCATGTAAGGGACTGTCTGCGGGACCTCTTTGAAGATCCTGCATCTGGTGTTTTGCACCTGTTCCTGTGCAGCAATGATAGATCCCTCTGTGCTGGCTTTCAGACTAGCTTTCTCCAGCCACTGATAGGACTTCTTGATGTCAGCTACTTCAATCAGCTCATGGCACGCTCCACCTCCTCTTCCACCCAAACTCGCTTTCACTTATCTCAAGCATTGACTGAGAAGTTCATCACCAGGGTCATCTTCCTGATGTACTACTGGATCTTTAGCACCCAGCTTCCCTCCTTCTGCTTAATGTGCAGCCTCTGGGTGCGGAGACCCTCCATATTATTGTGAATAGGAGATTTTTTTCTCTTAATATCACTGATAAAATAAGATAAAATAAGCACTGATGTTTATTTCCTTGATATTTGGAGAATTCAGCCATTGTTATCATAACTGCTCCTCAGATATTTCTGGGTGACCTCATCTAATTAGCAAGCTTCCTAATAAAAAAAGGATGTTTGATTACAGCCAGCCAGCTTTGTCATCACAAAATAGAAAATGATTAGAAACAGAAATAGCAAAACAAACTGTAATGAAGAGATGTAATGTAATGTTGAGTAACTCTTAATAGAGTTTGAAAGTGTTATTTTGTCCTTTTTTTTGTTTTGTTCTTATTTTAATTCTCACAAAAAAATGATCATGAATATTTAGTTCCCATAAGCTGCTGTTATATTTACAGTTTGGTCTTTCTAGGATCTCATTCGTTTTTTTCTCCCACCATGTCTTTCCAAGATTTCCTGTGAGTTCAGATTAGCCTGGGTATGACATGTCCAAGGCCTCTCCTGGACCACACTGAACAGCTGATGAAGGCTAAATCATTAAATGAAGGGGAGGGACTGAACTCTGCAGGAAGCTTGAAGGCAGAGCCTCATTTCAATGAACTCACTGGTGTCTTTCGTCTGCCTTCATCTCTCTGTCCTGGTGAGTGGAACCTGCCTCTGTTTTCTACAGTTAGCCGAGGATCTGATAAGAAAAGACCCCCAGCAGGGACAGGATGCGCTGAAGAGGGCTGGAAGTTTTTCACACGTTCATTTTCTGATTTGGCGCAAAGTGTTTCTCTCTTGGTTTGACAATGATGTTCGAGCTTCTTTCAAGTGAAAATAAGTTTACTGCTATGGACTGGAAAGACCAACCTTAAGAACAGTCGTTTCACTCGTCTCGGAGTACATTTGGACATAAAAGAAAATGACTAATCAAACTATAACAGGGACGGGGAAGACCATGGTTCCCACCATTCCGTCTATTATGTTTATTTTCGGGGTGGTGGGAAATGTTATCGCAATTGTTGTTCTTTGTAAATCGCGCAGAGAACAGAAAGAGACCACGTTTTATACGCTTGTGTGTGGACTAGCAGTCACTGACCTGTTAGGCACGCTCCTGGCCAGTCCGGTCACCATCGCCATTTATGTTAAGGGCTCATGGCCCGGAGAGGACCCGTTGTGCCAGTACTTTGGTTTCACCATGCTCTTCTTCTCTCTGGCGGGGCTCAGTATAATATGTGCCATGTCAGTGGAGAGATTTATCGCCATAAACCATCCCTACTTTTATAACGACTATGTGGACCAAAAACTTGCAGGATTGACTCTGATAGGGATTTACATCTCAAATGCGCTTTTCTGCGCTTTGCCTATTGTCGGCTTTGGACAAGTGAAGAAACAATATCCGCAAACTTGGTGCTTTTTGGAGTGGAGGAGCAACAAGACCAGCGATGCAGCCTACTCCTACATGTACGCAGGGTTCAGTTCTCTTCTTATTCTCATCACTGTCATCTGTAACGTGCTCGTATGTGTGGCTTTGATTCGGATGCACCGGCGCTTCGTGCGCAGGATGTCGCTGGGAACCGACGTCGGGCGCAACGTGGACCCGAGAAGGAGAGGACGCAGCTTCGGGCGTCTGGCTGGTGCAGAGATTCAGATGGTTATTCTGCTCATAGGCACATCGGCGGTGGTGCTTATCTGCTCCATCCCACTTGTTGTAAGTTTCCCTTTTCCATTTCCATTACGCGCGTTTTACGC
The DNA here is from genome assembly GCA_036024015.1 of Craterocephalus amniculus. Lineage (NCBI taxonomy): Eukaryota > Metazoa > Chordata > Actinopteri > Atheriniformes > Atherinidae > Craterocephalus > Craterocephalus amniculus. The sequence goes on from JAVQJG010269444.1 coordinate 20,802, forward strand.
ACGGTTGTTTTGAATCTATTTCCTGTTTTGTGTCAATAATAGTTAATCAAAGTTATCTAAATCTGATTGGGCTTAACGAAAATAGAGAAATTTTTGATTATGTTTGTGTTCCATGACCTTTTCCCGCTTTTTAAACAGTGGCTATCATACTGTACACTTTTTTATCCACTACGCGCCTGTGTACACGGCTCATTTGAATTATTATCGGGCATGTTTCACTTTGTTTCAGATCCCAGTCGGTTAAGAGTAACAGTTAAAACATGTTTTTAGGATTTATTCAAGGATTTATTTTTATTACTAATCTCTAAAGTGCCCACATGCAGAGCTACGGTGTGAGTGACTAACTTCTCTGATCTTCCTTGCAGGCGCAAGTGTTCTTAAACCAGCTTTATAAAACTCCAGTGGAGCTACAGCTGGACAAAAACCCTGATCTTCGATCCATACGATTTGCCTCCTTTAACCCTATTCTTGACCCCTGGATCTACATCCTTCTCCGCAAAGCTGTCCTTCTCAAACTCATTGAGAAAATCAAATGTCTCTTTTGTAAAATGGGAGCAAGGAGGCAACAGAGACAGGGAAACTTCCAATGCATGGATGCTCATCAGCTCTCCTCAGTCATCTCTAACCAGGACTCTCACTCCATGGTGTCCCGTGATCTGAGAGATGTCACAAGCACTTCCCAGACCTTCCTCTATCTGCCAGAGGGAAGTGAGCCATTCACTGGAGGCTGTCAAAAGGCAAACAGACTCTCTGGTTCCCAGCCCTCCTTAGTTAGAAATTCACAAGCCTCTTTTTCCTCTGATAAGGGCAGCGCTGAGGCTGAGGCCACAGAAGCAACAAAAATAATCACAGACTTTTCAGCTCTCCGATGCCAAAAAGATCCAGCACTTAAAGTGACGCTGAACACTGAGACAATGGAGGAGAAATGCATCTGATTCCTTTAAATCACAGAAGAAAGTTTTCATATTGCTTAGAGCTTGATTGTCCACTGACTCATTCCTCAATAATAGCACATTTAACTTCCTGAATAGGGGAAAGCCACATTAAATAAAGAGTACTGTTCTTATGAAGTCAGGCACAGGAAATGAGAAATCGGTGTTATCATGAGCACTTAGCTACCTCAGTGATGACTATCTGTGACTGCATGAGCAGATTCTGTCATTTTTCCATGACAGATGTACCACAGCGATCACTGATGGAAAGGCTATTCCTCCTGACCCTAATTTGATCCATTGTGGAAACTTTTGCTGTAAAGTTGGTGCAACAGGTAATTTGAAATATTGTAAATGAAAGCAGCACAGAGTGTGACATTAATGTTGCCTGCATATGCGCTGTCAATGATGGAGCAATTCCTGAAAACAAATGATAGTAAAAGCCCTTTTGAAGGATTTCTTGAGTTAGTTTCATGACTAATATACAGCACATAATATGGTAAAAGGAGATGTTTTTGTTCCTCAGCCACACAAATATGTCATCTCAAATAATAAAAAACTAACAAAAAAAGCTGTCTCACAGCTCAGTGTGAAGGTACAAAGATTAAGATGAACTCACTGAGACTCTTCAACATTATTTTCCACACTTCAAAATTGTGTAAGATAGTGGAAAGATTTTAAATGTGTGGCGTATTAAGCTGACAGCTAGAGCAGGTGGCATGTTCAATGAACAATGTTGTGTATAAAATGTTTTTGATAAAGGGATTCTTCTCTAAGAGAAGGTTATTGACAATAAAAACCCAACTTTACAAGGGTTATTAGTTCAGTATTTGTGCACTTATAAATCTGAAACTTTTAGCAGTGATTAGTATGTAATATTTCCATCTAGAACTGCAACTAAGAGAGTCCAGGATAATAGTAATAGCAACAAAGAAACTTTTAAAACGTAGTTCTGGATTATGTTCAATTTCATTGGTACATTCATTTGTCCTCAATCAGATAATTTAAAATGACAAAACCTCAGTTTTTAGAACCCAGAATTAGGTTTTCAAATGTAATGAGTTTGCCCAAATTCCTGAGCCTTGAAATCAAACAGTTTTCACAGAAAATGTTCGGCTTTTCTTTATTTTTGCATTGAAAAAACAAAGCAAAAAAATCAGTTCAGATCTAATATCAATGACATGAATCTGTCTACTGATTCTTAGAGCAGTAGGTCTGGTATTCTTAGAGCAGTTTTAATGATCTTGCTCTCTGATGCTCTGCTTTTCTTTACCCACAGTTTGTATGCCCTCTTCTGCTGCCGTTCAACAGATACAGTATATAACAGACCAAACTTTTGAACTCCAGGTTTCGCATTTCTCCCTCATATTAGCTTCATGTAGCCCCAGCAGCTCTTAGGTAAACCAATTGCCTCCTTATTCCTTATTAACATTTTACGGGCCAGTGTTTTCTTTAAAGAAAAATATTCCATTTTAGTGTCAAGAATTCAACAGGCTGTTGCTTGGAAGCGGCAAACAGGTGAGAAAGAACATCCATCAGCAGTGATACAGTGTTTTGACATGTCTGCTTCCTCTGTAATCTGATCTCTGACAATGAGTGCATCCTCATCAACTGAGAAGAGTGTTTTCCTCATAAGCTTTGAACACGATTGAAGAACATGTGTTTGTCATCTCTCTCTATAAAGTGCTTACAGGTTTCAGCTCCTCTTCTGCAGTTATGGCCTATTTTATTCTGTAACGTCGCTTGGTGCAATATTGCTACTTTGGCGTTTAGGGGGTTAAGTTGACTCAGATTGTATAATTTCATTGCTGCATTTCTTGTTTTTTGTCTTATTGTTAATTTTAGAAAAGCTTAACTGTGTGCAAAAATACAGAGAACTACAATCCTGAAGATTCGGTTGAATTAGGAGTGCAACACACAAGTGGCTTTTTAAGAAATGTCTTTTAATTTATTTATATTCAGTAAATTATGCACCTTAATTTATATTTTGTCCATACTGTAATGTTACATGAAATATGTAGATTTTTGATTTAATGTTTTACTTCTCATGGCCTTTAGAAACTGTTTAGTGTGTCTGTTGATAGGTGAAAATGTATGTGTGATCAGGAATACAAATACGTACATGTAATGATGCAGCTGTAAATGAAAGCCCCTCCTGTTCTTTCATAAAAAACAAAAAAAGACCTTTGAGATCTTGTAATTTGTTGTCACCATACATAAGAATGTATTACATAATTTCCCATGACAATAGGATAATTCTGTTGTAATGTTGAAATTGTTAAAAATCATGTCATGACACAAAGAGAAAACTGCCATTTTACAGAAGTTTACAGTTTCAAAAAAAGTTAGAAAACTAACATTTAGATTAATTAAAATTAAAATCTTCTGTCTCACTGATGTGTCAAATAGTTAATGCTATGCACACAGAGAAAGACGTGAAAATAAAAATACTCTTATCGCTAATGGAAAATAGAAAGAAAAATCAGGGTCTCAGGAAGTAGACCTGGCCAAGAGAGAGCTTCTCTCTTCAAACAATAAACACAACCTAAGCCTTCAATTCACTGCAGTTGAGCTTAAACAAACAGCGTAGTGGATTAGACCAAGGCGGAGTGTTAGAGTATCCACCAGACTCTGGGAACAACACACATTCATTTAATTAAACTGAAAAAACACTTAGTAGCTGTCGTTTAAAATACGTAATTTAATGTATAACTTGACCACTATTAAATCAGATGTTTAGTATCTGCGTGTACATCTTTTCATTGGTCATCTCTTCATAGGTTTACACCAAGTCTGCTCTGAATGATAGTGGTAAATAGAGATCATGTTCTTTGGTTTCAGGAGGTAATGGATCAGAGGGCAATCAGTGATGAGCAGCTTGACGTATATTGTTTCAAAGCTGAGAAGCTGCTTTATATCAGCAGGGTCCCTCAGTGACGCTCTGCTCTCTGTCAGCTCATTTGTCAAACAGCAGAAAGCACCTGCTTCACGACGTCTGCTGTCACCCTCAGTTGAAAAGGACACAGAACAATCCCAGCCTGGAAACACGCCAGAGAAAAAACAGAACTGATGAATGGGCTGATAAATGTCCGAGAACCTATTCCTCATCTCGCCAGTGGCGGAGGAAATGGGAATGAAATAAAATCTAGAGAGCAAACACAAGTCCATGAGGTGTTTAGAACTTTGTCTCTTGCATGAACCAGTATGAGCCTTGTGCAAATGTCCTATCAGAACAGGTTCTTGTATGTTCTTGTATGTTTTAAAATAGTTTTGCATGTTGGCAGGTGGTTAGTTGTTTGCTGTCTCCCCCAGCATTTTAGAGTTTGGGTTTTACTATCAAAGGTAGAGCCAAAGAAAACACTTTAGTAAGAAGTGTGTGGATTATCCAAAGAAGCACTAGCACTAGCAACTTAATGCTTTTAGGCAGATAGTCATGATTATATTTGCTGAAGTTTAAACTGAACATCAGAATGAGGAAAAAGTGGGACTTAAGAGATGTGAGCGTGGCATGGTTGTTTGTGCCAAAGGGAGCAACTATTTCAGAAACTGCCGATTTACGGTGATTTTCATGATTGATTTCAATTGCAACTATTTGGCCATTTGGTTTCAATGTCACCAAATTTGTAGACCTCCGATTTTAAAAGGCTAAGGAGGATGAGTCACTAGAAAATAAAAGCTACTCATTAAACAAAACTATTCACTACACTACAATACACTATATAAACGCAACTTTTGAATTATTTCATACTGTACCTAAAGTGTGCACAGATGACTTTCTCTAAACATTTAAATGTTCAGTGTTGAGGTACAAGTTGAAGCATGCTGCACCACAAGGTCATTAATGGCAAAAGAAATAAACAGAAAACCACTTAATGTTCTGGTTCAATGAAAGTTTTATATCGTCCTCTTTATCATGCTGTTTACATTTAAACGACCAAAATGACACCTAACAAAAACAATTATTGACACTGACAGGTTTATGCTGTGGTATACCCACTTTTGTTGTTAGCCTTTGTTTCCATAAACTGTCAGAGATTAAGGAATTACCATTACATGATTATGTCTAAATACCGTAAACACTTGTGATATAATCATGATTGAGGGGTAACTTTTTATGAGTAGTATGTTAGTCACTGGTGCACTGATTTAAAGAAAAACATCTTTGCCTCATGAACTGTAATTTAATTGCTTGATTGGTGCTTAATTTAGTTAAACTTTATTTGTATACTATCAATTCACAACAATGTCTTTTTATGCCACTTTACAGACAAAATTCAGTTAAAGCCATTCATCGTGATGCAATCAATAGTCATACAAACACATTTTTTAAATTAATGGCATAGAAAAGGAAACCAATAAATTGCACTAAATATTGACTTTGATCCAGTCCCCCACCCTGAGTGAGCACAGGGCCGCGAGCAATATTGGAAAGGGGAAAACTTCCTTTTAATAGAAAGGAAAAACCGAGTAGGGAGGGCATCTGGAGGTGGAAAGGACAGATAGGACAGTGAAGATGGATCAGCAAGGACCCCAAAATCCAGCCAGAAAGACCTTCCAAGAGACAAAAAGAGAAACGCAACGTAATAATATCAACACTGTCATAAAGTCACAGATGGAAAATAAGGAGCAGAGATGACAGGGAAGGACGTGCACAGTGCCCTAAAAGCCTCAAAAGCTGCAGAAATCTGAAAATTAATGCCTCACCAGGTTCATTTCATTAGGCAATACACAAAGACATGAAACTCTTAACAAATAGCTGACAGTATTTTATCTTTCATGACATTTTCATGTTGGTTTGAAGCTTATCACATTGTGAGTCCTCTGTAAGGCCCTGTGCTCTGTGGCTGCAATGATTCCCCATCACAACTTTGTTAAATCATACAAAAATATACAGCATGTACAGTCACTCATCCCAAAGGTTTTATACCAGAATTCTGTACATCAGCAAGTTTCCATGACACAGACATCTAATTAAGACGTTTGATCTCCCTTATTATGTAATAGCCAAACAAACAGAAAAAGTTAACCACATGAGACGACCTGGTTTTTAAATAAACACAGTACATCCTTTCAAATATTTCAAAATCTGGTTTGCCTTTTATGTGAGACGCAAATGTATTATCTGAGTTACTCATCTGAATAACATTTTTTTGCTGAGAAGTATTCCATGTCCCCAAGTGCAAATAAGTGTTATAACATCTGGTAGTGCTGATGTGTGCACATGTGTCATCACACGTGTGTCTATGTATTCTAGAGGGTCACATCAAATCATTTTCCACTCTATGTCATTTCTGCAGGTTTTAAGTTTCTTGAGTCATTAATTACCATAAATTTAAAATTCATATCAGGCACAGACCACCCAGGAGCTTCTGCACGCTACATGTCACAGAGGAAGTTGACTGCAAAGGGTCACATGCAGCACTTTGCACTGAAATGAGTCATCTGAAACTTGCTGATGGTCTACGAGGTTTGCAAGGTTTTGTATTTAAAAACCAAAATGAAAAACAGGCAAAAAATATGAGGATTCAGCATTGCGGTAAAGGAAAAGCAAGAAATATCCAGTAAGTTTCTTGTAAAATTTTTTATAACAATATGTTAAAGCTTACTGTGTGAAAAATGTGCACTCACTGAAGTTTTATCATTAAGTTTAAAGCCTTTTTCTCCACATATTTACACTGTCTCCTGTTATCTCAATAAAATGCCACGTAGCTCCTCCCACTGCTTATGGGAAGGGGCAATTGGATCATCCACTGTGTGTTTACAACTCTTTTGTAAGCAGCTAGTTTTAAGTCATGGACTGACACAACTTCACTTTTCTCCTACACTACATCTTCTGAATTCTGTGCTCAGAGACCATTACAATACATTATTTTCAAAGAGTGCATCCAGTTAAAAGCAAAAAAGCTCCCACAAGCACACACAGCAATATCTGATTCTTAATTTTAATTAATTATTAAATACTAAATATACTAAATATCTTTCTACTCTGCAGTTACACCAAGACAGCATACTGATCTTTCTTTAAAAGATTGTGGAAATTTGAGTAGCCATGACTCATTCATTGAACTGTTTTACAGCGGTGCCCCTTCACAAAATACAACAGTCAATCTAAAATCCTCTTGATATTCTTAAATCATATCAGTCGCATATTAGTTTGATAAATCCTGTTTGTTTGTGGGGTTTTGTGTATTTGTTGCAGTGTTTTTCCTTTTAATGGTTTTCTATATGGAGCAGTGAAACTTTAGCAGTAATATTGTTCACATGAAGGATGGTGTTCACTCATTCAGCAGTGTAAGATGAATAAAAGCAATTTAATGATTTGAGTTAGTCCTTCATCTTATTACAGCTGAACAAATAATCTTATTAAAGCAGTTTCAAGTGGGCATCAGGTAGAATACTGCAGCTGTGTAGAGTATGAGTCGGATCCATGGCTATTTGTTGCTTTAATCACCCCAATATTTTCCATTTGTACTCAATTTATATCACATATAAACAGATAAACAAATGTGACAGTGTGTAAAATAAACTGGAAATTTTCAATAAATTAGATCCTGGCGGGTGGGAAACATGTAGAAAGCAGCTATTAGGAGCTGTTTTTAAATAAATGAAAACATTTAAATAAACAAATCTAGACCCTATAATCTTATCAAAATATGACAATGCACAAACCACATTAGATAAAATTACTCCACAATTCAAAGACAGATCTGATTATAAAAATAAAGCTGTTCATGTCAGGTTTCAGCATAGTGTGTGACAGTAGGCAGTTTCAGCACAAATTTCAGGTCCAGATGGAGGTTTTCCTGCAAAAAGTCACATGTCCACATCCTGGAAAGCAGCTGTGTCTCCCTGCTCATGCTGCTGCATCTGCCAGCTATCTCTTTGCCAACCGTCGCGCCTTACTTTGTGATTCTCGGACCTCTGAGCACATTTTCTTTCCTTGAAACTGTTGCATTTCAAGTGTGTTTGTCCTTCATTTTTCAAATAATTATTAGCTCCTGTGATCAGCTATTACACGGTGGGTCCCCTTGTTAAACCTCTCCACCATTAATCATTTATTTCAGAACACATTAAGTTGACTGCAGATTTTTGCCAAACACTCACTTTTAAATGGGCCCTGTGTCCAGGAATCGCATTACTTCATCTCTCTCTCCTTTCAATACACGGTCCTTGCAAATAGTGCTGACAGCTTAAAGCAGCAAATAATACATCCGGGTTTGTTTTTAAATAATGGCATCGCATAACTCAAATCCATTTATGCTGTGTGACCTATTCCACCAACTTAGAAATTAAATGCTAAATTATTAGATAGAAAATGTGGGTCTGGTGGTTTACTTTACAAGAATATCCTTGTTATCACCCATATTTCATGTCCGCTGAACATTTGCTTTCATTAATATGTGAAAAACAATCCAGTTGTTTACAATGATTTGCTCATGAAATTAAAACCTACATACAACATGTGAAGCAAGGATTCTGTTAAAGGAAAACTGTCATATACTGGGATATATTTCACTGTTGCCATGTTTTATCTGGTGAATTCCAGTCACTTCTTAGTCACCTCAAATAATCAAGCTTGAATAGACCCTTTTTTAGTGCACAAGCTGTATAGAGTTCACCAGTTCAACTGCACTATTGCTTTTAAAGATGCACCATCACTGAGTCACCAGTAGTAGGAGACGGTTTCCTTGTTAGTGATGTGACTCATAGCTGGATAGGGGTTGACTTCTTTCTTCAGACTGAATGATTGTTTAAGGATTCTGTGATTCACGGAGAGACTATGTGACTGGTTTCGTCATAAGTTGCAACAAGTGCTCAATTTACATGACTGATATTACAGCTGCTGCTGCAGTACTGACGATCAGAAATCTATGCCGTTGGTTGTGCTCTTAGTTAATAGCATACATGGGAACAGCAGCTGAAAAGTACAGTATTCGGCAGAAGCATGATTTAGTGTAGGGGTCATTTAGGCTGGCAAGATAAGCCAACAGGAATAGCTATAAATCTTCTATTTCACGTCACTATGGAATAGTTTATGAAATCATTTACTTCAAAAGGGCAAAAATAAAATCAGTGGGAACGGTGAAGTTCTCTGTATTTAATGAGGAAATGACTCTGAAAGCAGTGACCATTATGCATGCTATTAATCATAATAAATGCATGCTGCATGTGTTTTTGCTTGCTTCTGTGAGGGTGGATTTGAAAGAGGATTGCCTGCAAAGCTCAGGTTTCACCTGCTTGTAATTCTTGAGTTTAACTTTTTGCTCATCAAAGACGGTGAGATGCCGTCTTCATGTCCAGTGCCCGGACCAGAGCCACTAATTGTTTGTGGCATGGACTAACATGATTGCTTTACCAGGAGCTGGGGACAGAAAACAAGAGCTTATTTGTACAAACTGTATCAGATGTCACCTTGAAGAGTACTTTGCAGCAAGCCCAACAGGCACCACTATGTTGCAAACTGAATAAACCGTTAAATTAAAGCACCTATTGTCAATATATTTATGCTCCAATTTTTTTATTTGGTTATTCAATTATTTATTCATCTTGTTTTCTCTTCATTTAACTGTTTATAAATCGGTTTTATAGACTTTATACATTATTGTCATTTAAGTTTTAAGTTTTAGTTTAATTAGAAACATTTATATATTGTCCCAATACTCTATTTTAGGTTTTTAATTTTCAAAGTATTGATTTTGGATAAGCTAGTAAAAGTAAGCAAAGCTTCTCATGTCAACCAGACCCATGACAAATGTTTATAACAACAGCCTTTTTCAGTTGTATATTGTTTGTTATTTCAAATTATTTTTCAATTTTGATGAAATTTTGTAGTGACACAGCTGTAAAATCTGCCAATTAGACAGGCCTGCAGACATCTATGGTGATCTATCAGGTCCAGATGTTTGGTGAGAGTGAAACAGCAAAAGGAGCAAAATCATTGGTGCTCTGCAGATGTTAGATAAACATGATGGGTCATTTAGGGGCCGTGAATGTGGTGAGAGAAATTATGAGCAGGTTCTGAGCAACAAATCAGAGCAAATTTTATAGAGACACACTAGAGTTAGAGGTTTTTGCCACTGTTTTATGTTTGAAATCTTTTTTGTAGATACGGTAGTTAGGGAGTTTCTGGGTTTGGCACAACCTAATGTTCGTTCCACCCTCGCAGGTTCCACAGCATTTCTCTCCTGGTGGTGTTTAAATAAATCCCATTTTAATACATATACAGTGTCTTGTCTCATATCAGTGGACCAACTGGACCTTTTGCCTTATAGTGACCTGACTTTCTTGACATAAACCAAAAATCATCCTCATGATTTCATAGTTTAATTAAAGGCTAAATAGCTGGAAGCTCACAGTGAAAGATAAAGAAGTTTAAAACTGATACCAAAGTTTATGTAACTTTCTACTCAGTGTGTGTGTGTGTGTGTGTGTGTGTGTGTGTGTGTGTGT
>JAVQJG010269465.1:0-16352 GCA_036024015.1 Craterocephalus amniculus
GAGAGGGCCGCAGGTTCAAGTCCCAAGTTGGTCTGATTCTGGCTGAGGAGGGGTTTGACACTGTGGCCTTCCTGTGTGGAGTTTGCATGTTCTCCCCGTGTCTGCGTGGGTTCTCACCGAGTACTCCGGCTTCCTCCCACTGTCCAAAGACATGCATGTAAGGTTAATTGGGCACTCTAAATTCTCCCTAGGAGTGAGTGTGAGTGGTTGTCTGTCTCTCCGTGTTGGCCCCGCAACAGACTGGCGACCTGTCCAGGGTGTACCCCGCCTCTCGCCCCTTGACAGCTGGGATAGGCTCCAGCACACCCGCGACCCACTAGGATTAGGCGGTTCAGAAATTGGATGGATGGATGGACTTTATTATAGTAATGCCATCTAACTACACTGTAACCTTTCCCTAGCCAGCCAAGCACATCACAAGTAACTTAGACAATGCAGTTTTCTTTTGATAAAACTTGTTTCTAACTTAAACATTTTATCCATTTTGGTTACTTTCATTTTTTTTCTCACCTATGAAGTTAAATGAATATTTTCTGATTCCAAGTCTTGCTCCAATAATAATTGGTTGTGGGCTGTTCTGAGAAGCTCGATGAATCGTTTTTTATGTAAAAATGGCAGGTAACATGGTAATGTTTGATATGGAAGATCAGTAACATTTTCAAAAACAACTCCTCCTGGATTCACTTGAGAGGCAAATCACAACTTTAAGAGATGTTCGGAAAGATTAAGCAGATGCTACGTTGGCGATGCATCTGTCTTACAGTTCACCAACATCCTCGCAAACATTCACAGAAGAGTCTTCACAGAAACTCTTTAGCCTGTCCTCTCTTAAAAATTTCGTGCTAATTATCTTGTGTGGGTGGACACAACAACCAATAACAATTCTGCATTTGAAGTTGACATAAAACTTTTTATTTTTTACTTTTATTTGTTTATTAAACATTTCTTTAGCACAGGTGGAAATCGATCATGTTTGGTGATGTTTTTCTGCCAGTTTACTTGTAGAGCGCAAGGAGTGGATTCTTTCTCCAAGCATTGCTCAAATTTCTCAAAACACATCTCTGCTCATCAAAATGACATATTTTGACATGTTCAATGAAAGTAATCCATATAGGCCTCAGGAACTCAGGTTAAAAAAAACAGAAACTTGATTTTCTTTTAAGCCTGTCTCCAAATACCAGTATATTTTGGAAGAATAAAAATCACACCGTATGAAAAGAAAAAGAAAACCCAGACGAAACACAAGGTTAAGAATGATTATCCATGATTATCCATAAATGATTAGCCTCAAAATCCACATTTAAAAGGGCCGAAATGGAGGTTTAAGCTTGGCTCTCAGTCCCTTGACAGAAGTTTTACTAAAACAATAGATCTTATTAGAACAGCAAGAAATCTCTCAGGGGTCTCTGAACTAGAAGTGCTGTGCATAAAGAATGACTCCACCAATCCTTTGCAAGCTTTTGTAAAGGTAATCACATAGTTGGGAGCAGTTATACCTGTGCCAGGATGTGCCAGTCTTTATTATATGTCACAGCCTCAAACATATAGTGCGATCCTGGACTGTACATAGAATAAATATGTTTAAAAGGCTGAAATATATGTGGAGACATGGAGCTAGAAATATGTATTTGGCTGTAAAAACTCTACTCTGACAATTTTGCTCCCTGCTCCAAACTGCACCATCATATCAGCCTTATCTTTTGTATACATATGTCCTGACAAATCACTTGAATCGATATATCACAGCTGTTTCTGGTTGCCAAGATGACTCTTGTCAACACTGACCTGTTGAATCAATTACCATTTCAAAATGTAACCACCAGGACTAAACTTTTAGATATTGTAGCAAAAGCAGCATCTAGGGTTATCACATTTATTTAAAAAAATTTAAGGTTGCAGCTATATGTAATCCTCCCCCTGATAAAAGTTTCAATAAACTCCTTAATACATCTGGACTGGCCATATTTCTGAATTACAACAAAGCTAGAGTCAGTTTCTCTTACAAACTTACCAAGCAGTTGCTGAAGAAAAGTGGTTGCAAAAAAGAAGAAAGAAAAAACAAAAATCAGAAGACCTCTTATTCAAAAAACCACAAACCTTTTTTTCCCTGCCTCTTTCAATCCTTTACATGTACTGTACTATTAAGCACTATATGTCACTATTTGACCATCAGGATAATTTTTAACTGCTCACACACAACACACTTTATGTTTAAATCTATATACATATTGACTATGAAGGACAAACAAAGCTACTAGAAGTTCCACAAATGGGAAATTTTCACTCTGTGGCCAAAGTGTTTGCCTGCAGGCTGTAGCTGCACACTGAGTCTAACAGTGCAATAGCAAATCCATAGATGTAAAGCCTGTGGGCTCACAGACAATTGCATAAGCCCATCCATCCCCCTAGTAGATTAACCTACACTGATAACCACAGGCTAGTGACGTAAACGCTGCTCTGCCTCAATGCTTATTTCTCTCCTGCACCACCAACTTGCACCATTCTCCAAAGCAAAGAAGGCTGCACAACAATGATTGCGTAACAGAGGAGGAGGCATAGATCAGCCTTATCTCTCACATGACAATAGCTGAGGTTCACAATAGCACAGCAATAGCCTGCAGGACTCATTTCTATTGCATAATTGTTAAACATGTTACAAATCAATGGTGGAAAAAAATCCTGCCTGAAATAAATTGAACTTTTCACTCTGGTGTAAATGACATACATTAAAATATTGATAATAATATACTGTACATCTTTGTAATTTTATTGTGTGTGGTTAGCGCATAGTATCACTCTCAAGCTTGATACTAGACAAAATAGAATTTGAGTTTACAATAAATAGATAAGTAGGTTAAGGACAAATGCTAACTGGCATTTTTCATCGTGGTAGTTGTCACCTCAATAGATTTTGAGGATGCGTTCATTATCAGATTGGAGGAAAACACATTAAGAGGTTACGACCTAATGATTGCACATTTGTTTCACATTATTCATTTCAATCAATTCATTATAATTTTTTAAAAATAATAACAAATTGTAGAAGAACCATTTAACAGCTTGGAGAAAAAAAGTAATTCAATCAAAGGTAACCACACTAAATGTCGATACCGGAAATTCTGTTTGTTACAAGAAAATATAACCTAAAATGTTACTGTATTTTATTACTGTGTTGTAATGGATTTTTGATGAAAAAAATGAATGTGTTAGACTATATCAAAATAGATAATGAATATATTATTTTACTGATAAAACAGAAGAAAAAAATGATCTGCTGGCGTTTTAATTTAAAATTAAGTCTTCAAAACTACCTTTGTTTTGACGGACAGTAACCGGAAGCCGTGTCAGTAGTCATGTGTTGCTGAGTTTAGTGTGTCAGAGCTCTCAATCCTCACAGCGGCTCAGCAGAGGTTAACCGGGAACCTTTGAGGACACTTGACAACTTTCAAAGACTGCTATGACATCTCGCAGGTAATGTCGAGTATAGTTTATTCTATTTTACATTTTTAAAAATATTTTCTAAAGTAGCTACTATATTCAGCCATGCTGTTTCACAGCCTCTTCACTGCACGAGCGGCCAGAAAGCTGTCAACGCGCAAGCGGTCAGAAACAGGCGACAGACAGAAGGGGCGCCTCAACTTTTTCCCTCGCGTTGCATTCTGTAACACTTATATTCCCGAATTAAACATGAAAAACTCGGTTGAATCTTTCTCCTTTGTCTGTTGATATAAGGGATTGATTCGTGAGGTTTAACTGACTTCTCATAGCGGCGGCGCTTAGGGCATTGACATTACGTTTTCCGCTACATGCTGCAGAAAGAAATAATGCTCTAAACTGTATGCTTCCTCTGTGATGTCTCACTTTTACATGCTTTATGTCTCTGTGTGTGAGAGAGATTATCACTGATGTGATTAGTCTCGAGAATCTTTTACTGTAAATACACTGTTACGCGGTATGTTTTACTTATTTAACCGCTCTTTAGACCGAGTTTTTTTAATTCAGCTTTATATGTATGTGAACGTGCATCAGATCTTGTTGCTTGCTATATATGAAACCCAGGAACAAAGAGGTAAAATCCTATCAAAATCACACTGTAATGTCTGAATGATAACAAAAGTTTTTCCCTATTCGCTGTTGTACCCCCCAAAAAGTTTTTATAATAAAGACTAGGCTACATAAAAATTATTAATCATCGGCAAAGTAAATTTTCATGATCACTGCGTGCTCTCTTCAAAGACATGTAGTAGATGTGGGATTAATGAATGGATGCATCTCTTGAGCCTATCTCAGCATATTATTAACCATAATGTATATCAGTGAGCTAGTAATGATTTGTAGAGCTTCTTACTGTAAAACATTGTCCAGGATAGGAAGAAGAATCTGGAGCTACAGGGAAGCCGAAATCTCATAATCAAAAATAATTAGTGCACTAGGCTACTTGTAGTGTTTATTGATATTTCTCTTCTTTTTTGCCTTCTGAAATGGAAGATTTGCAAGATAACCATCCAGTTATTTAGCATACCAAATTAAAATATTGCCTACGTTATTTTGACTTTTTTGTTTGTTTTTTTAAATGCAATCCTGCAGAGTAATGAAGCCCTGTCCTTCTCTTTTTCTCTTATGGTTGATTGTCTTAGGCTAATATTTTACAGAGTTTTAATTAAATTCATTTTCTGCGCAAGGTGACCTATAAAATGGTGATTGCATCTTCTACATCACCTCTTGACCACTATGCTTGATGTGCACTTCAGAAATTTGCAATGTCAGAGTTTACAGATGATACAAACTATCTACCATTATATGGGTGGAAGGCAGCAGATGTGTTGCATCACATTGTGTTTGACGTGCAGGTGTATTTTCTGTAGACAGCTTTACCTTGCAAAGAGTATGAAGGTACTTCAATGATGTTGATCAGCAGGTGATTTGAAGTCTAAAGAAGTCAGTCGCATGTATTCAGACCAAATGCAACTGAATTTGGAATTTTTCGAATTATTTTCATTTAGCAAAGTTGCATATTTCCCCCACATTATGGTGCAGCTGGTCTTTATTTTGAAATCAACAAATGTGAGGATGTTTAGAAGCAGAAACGTGAGCTAATTTCCATTGCACAATCTATTGCATGATACTGTGTTCTTGTCTCAACTTCATGTAGGATATCAAGGGAAATTTCAAGACCTGGAAATGTGGAGCATTATCTGTATATTCAAATAACTTGTTGGGGTAGTTAGCTAATAATTTTTATGTAGACGGTATCTTACAATATCATCTGGGGGTTTAATTCCTATGGAAGCAGAGTTCTAGGAGACTGAAAGACCATTTCATGAGACGTGTCTGAGAAATGCTACGGTGCAGGTGACTGGTCATTATTTTGAAAAAAAATAAATAAGTAATAGGGCTATATGTTGTTAATTAACTTTAGTTTTATTAGATTAATTATTTTCATGCTTATACTTAAACTGAAGTTCAGCCTTATCCTGAATCTTAAAAAGAATAAATCACCAGCAACACAGAAAGTTTGTTCAAGCCTAATAGAAATGATAAGAGCAGCGGCTGACCGTGAAAAACATTATGAAAGACAAAATATGCCACTGCCAGAATTTCTCACTTTATTAATAGATTTCTATTTGAAGGTGATTATTTCCACAGATATAAATGAGATTTACAACAAACACTTGTGTGTTGACTGAGGGCCAGGCGTTGAGTTTCCCTGGGGGCCAGTGCCACCAGCAAGCCAAGATCACAGAGGGAAAAACTGAGACCAAGTTAGAAGTTGTTTTCATCTACCAGTTTCCATGGTGAATTGTCGGTCGGTAGACATATGACTGTTACTCTGTGGCCCATTTCGCACTTCCTGAGCTGAAATACCACAAAGGAACGATACTACAGTGTGTACCATCTCGATCTAACAGACCTTCTCCTGACAGTTAAAGCATCAGTCAACCCAGCCCCATTTCAGGAAGGATTTTAGTTCATCACAATGCTGGGGAGGGTTGGAGTTTCCACATATTTTATCATTATTGTTTTTCTAGTAAAGCAGTTAAGTCATAAAGGAACCATTTGTTCTGTCCCCTCATTGGTATTCAGCATAATGTGATCAGTGTAGGCCCAGAGAAACACGTAATAATGAATCACTTTATAATGCCTTTTTTTTTTTGCTACTTTGTCCCGTGTGTTAGCACTGACTTTCCATTATTGGAAACCACCTCTTCTCCTTTGTTTATGGAACAGACCTCATCTGTCACTGAAACTCTTTTGACCAGCTGAGAGCAGTGAGTCAGTTTTGTCGATAAGCTGACAGGAAAACATCAGCCCATGTGGAGGAATAAGATAGCGCTGCAAACATTTCCAGGAGTGCTCTGAACCCTCTGTTAGTTTTTTCCCTTTTCGTTTCCCCCCCTCCCACATACATGCTTTGCATTTTATTTGTTTACTTGGACACAACAAAATACGGACCGTGTAAAGCAGACAGAGCGTGACATCTGTCTCATCGGCGCGCCATCTAAAGGCAACAAAGTTTATGTTTTAATTGTTTTTAAAGGAAATGCTTGCCTGTGTGTGGGAAATGTTTGTTGATTAACATACCTGTTCAAGCTGTTAAACATTTTCCAATATTCTCTGCTAAAAATAAGGTTGGATGTGTTTGTGTGTGTGTGTGTGTGTGTGTTGGGGGGGAGAACCGAGTTATTTATTAATCGATAGCATGCAGAGCTAGTTTTACTGTGTTTCACAAGTCCCATATACACTATATAGATACAACATGCCATGTATGCTATATACCCAGCAGGAACAGCCATTTATGCATGTTTAAATGAGATACTTGTGCTCTGTCAGTTCTGCTTGGGATATGTATGTAAAAATGAAGCATGCATGTGTGGTGTGATTTCCGAAGTTACTCATTTGGTGAAATCCGCAATGCGAACTGCCTGGTGTTACACAGAGCATTGAACCTTCTAGTGATCAAGGGTGGGTGGCCGGTTTGCCCCTTGTTTAAATATAACTCCAGTCAGCAGCAAGGCTAAAAATAACAGTGTCATTACCAAAATCCACATCCCAAGGCTTGAATGTGCCCAATATAACCCCAGCAGAAGCTTTCATGCTGCGCTCTGGCTACTAAGTATATCACCTTTTTTCTCAGCATGCCTAGACAGGCATGCTTTAAATAGCCAACCAGAGCTATATTCAACTTGAGACATTATGTAAGAGGATAAAGAGGTGGCTGGATGCACAGTGGGGCTGTTTCCCCTCAACCAGCCTGAGGCAACGTGCAGCTCCCAGCTGCCTCTGTCTCTCCCACAGTACATTCATTTTATTTAGCTCATCCCTGGTCATGTCTCATCAAATGAAACGAAGCTATTTGAACTCTTTCTGTCTTTGTCTTGTCTCTGTCGGCCCTCTCCTTGCTGCCCAAGGCCAAATGCTGGGAAACGGGATGGCTGGTGGTTGTCAAAGGGAATCCTATTCTTGGAAAGCCCTGAATCACTCCTGCAGTCATGATCTGAGTAGGGAAGCAGTCTGCTGGAAGGACTCGCATACAGTGCCTCACTGACAGATCTCCTTAGTTGAATTAAAATGTAAAATATATATATTGGGGCATCAGTCACAGCAACCATCAATTAAATAACTCAGAGTTTGGACCTGTCTTGGGTGATGCTTTAGTAAATGTAGTCATACTGTATTTTTGTAGCAGGTTACTTGCAAGGTGTGAGTGTTTGTTTGTCTCTCAATATTGGCCCTGCAAGAGATTGGTGACCTGTTGGGTGTACCCTACTTCTCACCTGGTAGTTGCTGCAGGCTCCAGCCTCCTACCCTAAATAAATGGATGTATACAAAATGGATGGGTCGATATTTCGGTTTTTCCCTCTGAATCTAAAACAAAATAAGGTGCAGTTACTTAACAGAAAATTGTCATCATGGCAACTGACAAAAACAGTAGTGTGACGACCACTACTGATGGAAGTGCCTATATTTACTGCGTTATCATTTACTTAATTTCATTGCAAACAAAAACTGAGAATGAAACAGAATAATATCACACTGAATATAAGAACGAATAAGAAAATATGGCAATAAAGAAGGGACGGGCAGTGGATACACACGCATGATGGTTTAATGAGCATTTTGTGGGTTGGTTTGTGGGTCAACATGTTGGGTCCAGATTTCACTGTAAAATAAACAGGATCGGGTTTGGTATTTATCCTAAAGGGTTCATGCGAGTTTGTAAAACTGGACCTGTGAGGGACTCGGATATGATGTGCCATGGGTAAAAGCCTGTTGCAGCGTTTGCATCAGGAGTACGTACGAGTCGTGGCTATTTTAGTTTCCTGCTTCTGGGTTTGGGTTGGCTGTTCATCTTATGGTGAATGGTGTGAAATGGTCTGTTAATGCCTTCCTCCACATTTGTTTATTGCAGCATGCGCAACGTAAACGATAGAGCTTCATTTGAAATTACAGAACTTTTCTATCGTCCAGGCGATCAATATTGCCATATAGCCCAGTCCTAATTGTGTGCATCTGCAGGTCCCACAGACACATGTACTCAACCAGACATGTAATTGGAGTACATTTGTGGCAGCATTTTTACAGTGTTGTGAATGTAAGTGTTTATTTACAGCTGAAGTAGCATGGCTTTAGGGATGGCAATTTGGGTTTTGTTAGTTCTGTAGAACATCTACTGACTGGATTTCAGCTATCAATAGGATTCACATGAATCTATGCACATACAGTACACATTTTAATTCCACAGAGAATGAAAATTTCTAATGACTATGAAGATCACCTACCTGCTTCTTTTTTGTTGAGCTTTTGAAATTTTGGCCTTCTGGCTCTCATTCTAATACATTCATAAGGCGCAATAATCCAGGAGCGCTCAAAGAAATTACATTTTCAACTGCTTGGATTTTATCTGACCTGATTACAACACCTTTGGCTACGAAAGAAAAAAAAAAAAAAGAAAAAATAATTTACATTTAATAAATGCATGTCATATCCAAGTTAATGAGCAATGTGAATGTGAATCTTTTGACCCAAGTAATTATATATATATTTTTACCCCTCAGGTAATTTTTCTCAGTGATAATGTATTATTGTAATATTAACTGAGGTCATCTTTTTAGTGGAAGTCAGTCTATGCCTGCACTTTGAGTTAGTTGTTAAATTATAGTACCCAGGGTAATTTAAAACAAAACTTCAACAATTTTTTTGCCATCACTTTGCTCTGTGCTTTTATTTTCTAACTCAACTGCAAATCTCCCTAACCCACCCCTACAAATTAATAGCCTCATGGCATACTGCTGAATTGGCTGGATTGGGGGTTTAGCTTGGCGAGACCTAACTATGATCCGGTGTAACTACAACACATGTAATCTCCAGGCACAGCCAACACAGCTGTTGTATTTACCCTCCAACAAGATAGCAAGGACCTTTTAAAGGAGACCTGGCACCTTGATCTGACCTGACCTCTTCTGTGTTACAGCCAGAGAAAGCTCTATTAGTGTTAGGATCACAGAGTGGGCTTTGGAGCTAAGCCATGATAGAGTTCCTGACCTCTCAGGATCCCAAGCAGGAGGGAAGGTGAAGCCGAGGGAAACAGTAGACGGTGCTTGGGCCAGTGTGCCAGTCCCTGTCACATTTGTCTCACTTGTCTGGGGTGGGAAAGGAGGGTAGGCGGTGGGGGGACGGCTGATAGCACTGTCGGGTGCTGGTATCAGGCCTGCTCACGCTCATCCAAATCCCAGATTAAAAGGCCCCCGCCCCCTCGCCAGTTCTTCCAACCGCACACTCTCTCTGCTTCTCTCTCTCTCTCTCTCTAACACCCTTACAAAGCACCCCCTCCATTTCTGTCGTTTCTCACTGTCTCTGTCTCACTCTTTGTAACCCAGTAACACTTTTACAAGCACCCCCTCACCCCCTCACCCTCCCCTCTGCGTCTCCATATCTCCCTCGCTCCCTCCCACCCTCCCTTGTGTAACAGTGCCCAGTGCTGGATTACTAAGATCTGAGGTTGCTGAAGCAAGGGGCTGTGTCTGGCTTCGACCACAATGGTGAGGTAGGGCAGAAACGTTCCCATTCTCCTTTGGACAAGCGGTACGCTATGTTAGCTTGTACTCTTCCCTTAGATAATGTTGTAGTTTGCTGGTAAATAAGTTATACTCTGCTGTAGTTTTTTTTCAATGTATGCAACCATTCCACAGCTGAAGTATAACAGGTGAAAGGGTACGTGGTCAGTTTTCTGCAAAAGTGCGTATGCATAAGTAACCATGTCACTTTGCGGGTCATTGTGTGTGTATGTTGTTTTAAAAGTAGCAGCAAGGTTATAAAGAGGCTGTGCTCTACTTGTCAAAAGGCTGCTGAGTTGTTTGGGTGCGTTTTTCTGCCAAGATACCTTGAGGATGAGGATACATGCTTCCTATCCTGTATTGAGCTGTTTGCAAACCTTGTAAGGAGGAACAGTTGTTGCTTTCCTTAGAGGGACTGAAGTGTATGTCCAGCGTATGCCACTGGTCTCAGCCCATCTCCATTGTTTTAATCATTTTACAAGTGACAGCAGGACTCTGATGAAGGATTTAAAAATGGATTAGAGACACAAGGCATTTTTATCCTACTGTTTTTTTTCTTGGTATGAATCAGTGTAGGATTAAAAACAATACACAAGTAATCTGTCCACCATCTGACACCTGTGACCCTTCAATGACTCCTCAGCACACTGACCTAAAATAGTGAAATATGGTCAGACAAACAGAAATAGAAGTACCTGTCAGTAGATGGAAATTTGCTCTGCACTGTGCACTGCAACGTATGATGAGTTTGAGTTCAGGAAGGACAGGTGAACAGTGAATTATTGTGTTCTTTCAGCCCTTTCTGAAGAGTTCTTGTGGAGCCCAAAGCCTTCCTTGTCATGGAAGTTGCTACTGGAAGTTCTGTCAGAGGGTATACAGTATATGACACTGATGTTCATTACTAATATGCATTTGATATAGCATCACTCAGGCTTGGAATAAGCTGAAAAGAGACACTTCTGTAACAAAAATGGTGTATTGCTTGACGGTTAAGGTGACAGTATTGAAGATAAGAAAGAAAATATGGAAAAACATGACATTTGTCCTTTCATGCTGATTTGTATAAAGTTGACCAGCTAAGGAAACTAACAGTTTACACTGACTCTTCACTTGAATTTTTTTCTCCCTCCTGAGCAATTACCAAAGTGACAGTATAGTTTACTTTTAGCACACTTGTAAACTCTCATCTTCACATTAGCTTTGAAACATAGACTTTGTTTTTACATAGAATAGAATAGAATAGAATAGAATAGAATAGAATAGAATAGAATAGAATAGAATAGAATAAACCTTAAATCATCCCAATCTAGGAATGCAGTTTGCAAAACGGGCACAAAAGCAAAAAAATACATTTTGCGGTTTGCCTTGAATGACTATGCAATCTGGGGGTTTTCCAGAACGTTCAAAATTCTAGGAGGAGTGGATGAAAATAAATCAGCTTTGCACGTGCGACATGATTTCCTAAACTAAAACTAAACTAATTGTGCTCGCTGTTTTTGTGCATTCTGAAAGGCAGGCGTTAACCAGCTCAGATACGCACAAACTGCTCCAGCTGGAGGAGAGGCAATAATGAAATGGTGCAGGATTGCAGTGGAGCATCATTCTGATTCAGATTATTTTCTTATGGCCGGTTGGTGGCAATGACTGAACTGAAAAACAGATAATTTGTTTGAATGTTAAAATCACCAATGTTGTTTAGATACCTTTTCAAAAGAAGGTTTTAATTTGTTATGTCTATAACAACAATGATTTCATTAACACAACATGTTACAGTTTGTGCATATACCTTGTTCCTAAACCAGGTATGCGTGTCAGACGGTATTATGTGTATCTGCTCCCCACAAAAAGTGCGCTGCATCTGTTCTTCAGTATTGGTCAGAGAGATTTGTCTGTCGCCCCCCACCTTTCTTATTTGCCGAGGTTTTGTTAGGAGCGATTTTTGTTGTGGTTCTCCATCCGATATCTTGCCATCTCTTCTTAACCTCTTCTGGTGTTATTGTTTTCCTGACTGGTTTCACTTTTTGGCAAACACCCTGGCATTGCAGTCTTTGTGGTCACATTAAGATGTCTTTGACATACTTCTGTCTGCTTCTTCCCTTAATATTTCCATCTCCATTTATTTCCTATGTGCTCCTTTCCTGCTCTCTTTCTGCATAAGGAATCAGTTGCACATGCTAAATGACGCTGTCATGGAATCATGGAAACACCAAAGGCACAAATTATTTGCAGCACGATTAATTTTGCAATCATTACTTGGGATCTTAGTAAATCATGGCTTTTGCTTTTTAAGTTTTGTTATCAATCATTTTAAGTTTATTCCACGTGTCTGGCATCATAACTGACTCTTCTGCAGTTTCACTTTTTCACTCCAGACTTTACTTGAACATGTTTCATATCCATCAGTGTCAAAACAGGTCAGACTTCTTTTTGATTGACAGCCAGTCAGTTTTAGTTTAATGCATGTGTCAAATGGAAAAAGCTGACATTTGCTTCATCTCTGACACCATACATAAAATTGACATTTATCTCCAAAGCTTTTTCAGACTTCATATATTTTGTTTCAGGAAATGTCACTATGTCTTGGTTTGATTTTGATCATTGTAGCAAAACTCCAGGTCAACAGAAAGATTATGTTCTGCAGTAAAAACTCTTTTTTTCTCTGTTCTCAAAGAACTAAACACGTTTTGTCTAAATGCTGAGATGCAGACCTGCTCATCGGAATGACCACAGAAATTTCCTGATGTGCATTTGCCACTCGAAGGTTACAAAAGATCTGCTGAGCTGACTCGAGTCTTATTTTTATCTTTCTGTGCACGAAAACAGAAGCCTTACAAGTTCGCTCACTGTTAAACCTTTTGGATATTATCATGTCAGCATGAACTTTACGAAGGCAATCTGTGTCACCTGCTCTCTATATAAATCAATGATAATCTTTTGTAATGTGTCAGGGGAAGTAGTAAAAGGCAATGGTTTAGCATTTTAAATGCATAATTCCCTTGATATATGTATCCTTGCCATCGTTAAACTGTTTTCCTTATTTTATTAATTAAAAAAGAAAATTCCAGGATGAAGTTAACGGTTGCATAAAAAAGGTTTCTATTAATTATCAAACCATGAACTTCTGGTTTCTGTTTCTCTGGCCTATAAAGACATAAGTAACACTTCTATGAAAAAAATTTCAAAGTTAGTTTAATGTTAAATGGACATGAATCTTTGCGTGTAGGTCAGCATGAAACGATGCAGAGCTAGTAATCCAAGGTATCAAAGTATTACCTGCTTATGTGGCTACTAAGCACCGTGACATATATTTATAAATATGCACAATGGAAGCCAGAGTTTCTGATTCTAAATATATATTTTTTCACTGAACTAATTTTTCTTAACTTCAAATTGTTGTGTTATCCTATCAATAATCTTTCATGGAAAAACTTGAACAAAATATGCAAAAGACTCATAAAGCAAAAAGTCTCTTTCTTCCCTGCATTATATAATGGAGTATAATTATAAAACATTAAACTTGGGTAGATGGTATGCAGTAGACAGGTTTGCTAATTTGATGTATGTTAATTTATGTGCTAAAGTAACAGACATTGGATATAAATTTCTGATTTTCAAGTAGCAGGAAAACTTACCAATACCTGTTGGCTTTGATCCACAGAACGGATTTTTAAATGGTTTGAAGCAATACCTGTTTATTTCAGGTTTCAATTAAGATAAACATTTGGACTCGAGTCAACCTATTTTCAAATTAATTAGCTATTTATTGCTTATATATTTTTAGAATTGCTATTATTAGTAATTGTTGTACTATGATTATAATAATATTTTCCTATGAATTTGATTTAATAATTGTGTGCTTTATAAAACGGTAGAAGGTAGAAAAGGCTCAAACTCTTAGATGCAGCCAGCCTGGATTCCAGTCCCAGCCCTGGCCCTTTTCTGCATTCTGCCTCCATTCTTTTTAAAAACTTGAACAGTTCACCAATTTTCTTATAGAATGAGCTAACATTAATAGTAAATAGTAAAAGTAAATAGTAAAATCAGTAATCATGTTTTGCTGTGGAAGTTCTTATTCATCCTCAAATTTGATCTTATGTAGTTTTAAACACACCTGATGAACGTTATATCTGCATTAAACTGCACTCATAAAACCTACAGTCAAAGCACATAAAGCAGATTTTAGGCATATGTAACATTGTTGTAACTGAAATTTGGTCTTTTTTCATGCTTCAGTCATGAAAGTTAATGTCATGTTTTTTGGTGACATTTCCAAAAACAATTTATTTTCCTTAAAAAAGCGCTTTTTCTTGTCACCTCTGTTAAAACCCACATTATTGCGCTGTTTCAAGTCAGTCTTTTTCCAACACCCTCTGCTTTGACACACATAGGGGGCCCTGGATAGTTAATGACGCGTTGGATTACCAAGCAGTGGAACACAGTATTCAGGAGGGTTTAAACCAGTGATCCCTGATTAAACATGATCTCTAAATCCAAGCCGTTGACATACAGCCATGGACTGGGACATTAATCACTGCCTCTTCAGGAATAATGTATTCCTTCAAGAAGTAACTGCAGTTTTGAATGAGCACTATAGCTCGTCTACGTGCACATGTATTTGGTTTGTGTTGAAATAATGGGTCAGCATACCTGAGAAGTAGATGAGATAAATATTTGCTTGTAGTGTTCCGCAGCGGAGGAAGTAACATGTAATTATTAGCTTTGGCTCTTCTGTACTGTAAACAAGAGTGTCCTTCCCTTTCCAGACAGGACAGGACATACCGGCTGTGTGTGTTCACTGATTCATCAAGAATGAATCTTCCTCTTTTTAGTATAAAGAAATAGGCACGCAAGTTGTTGTCATGGGAATACTACTACTACTACTACTACTATCGTCATTTAGCAGACGCTTTTATCCAAAGCAACTTACATTTGAGAGAACAACACAAGCATAAATTCAAGGAGTAGGATACAGCATGAACAGGTGGACTGCTGCTTATTGATGTAGTTATGTCAAGTGCTAGGATCGTGCTAAGTGCTTTTTTTTATGTTTACAAATAATACAATGAAAACATTTTCAGTAGAAGTTTATATGTGATAAGTAATCATGAAGTCATCCATTTCAGCCTTCTTCTGCAAGTCATCTTTCATATAAGTCTCTTTTGGAATGATGGTTCATAGAAGCTGATGACAGTTTAGGCTCAGCTGTTATCTAACAAGGGCTCCTTCACAAAGATCCTGTATAGAGAAGAGAGAAAAAGTATCAACCTAAAAATTATTGCTCAATTTTTCCCTGCCTGACTGTGAACATGGACTGAACCTTTCAAGACTCAATACTGCTTTATTGATCCCAAAAGGGCATTTTATTGCCCACCCTTATCCACATTACATATTAACAATCAGCCAAGATTGTCATCAGCAATGGTCTCAATCAGTCCAGTGATTGGACACTAACAGATTTTCAGTTGACTTCTTATGAATTCTAACCCGCAACATGGGCCCTATGCTGTTTATATTACAAATTGCATGTTTTCCTGACTGATCCTGACTGATCTGAGCTTCTCTAATTAATAACCTTTCATTGGTGGGTTTATTTGTTTCATATAATTGCTATAAGCAATATAATTGAATGCTGCAATGCATTCATTATTGACTGATTTAATTGTCTATGTGCAATTAATTTAGTGCTGCAGCCTTTAAATGCTCACTACAAAATAATCAACTTTCTTCCAGCTGCTTCCTTAATTTATTCATTTATTTGCTTACATTTCTTACACCATGTGATGACAATGCCCTTGCTGTACAGTACTGTAGTTATTTTGTCAGTAGAAATAACTGCACTCTTCTCCTTCTCACAGCATTCAAACCCCCCAGCATCTAAAAGTGTTTGCAGAGTATTTCATGACTGTTTGAGACATATTAAAATGATGTTTTAAAAAGTTTGTGAACTGAAATGAAAGAAGTACTCTGGTATCTGGTTATGTGTGGAAAGTCCTGTATTCTTCTGTGAATTACATTTATATTCCCAAAAAGTAATTGGGAAGGATTGATATTCTCACCAAAATATCATCTGATTCCACCACTCTGCTTGAGTTTGGAACTGTCATGGTATGAGTTTATGAACATACCATGGCTCTGCACTTTTCTGATAAAGCTGAAACAAAGAGTTGAAGTGTTGTTTAATGTTTTGTGTTGTCTTTGTTTTTATTTATTTTTATGTTTATGAAACCCAGTGACTGAATTTATATATTATATTATATTATATTATATTATATTATATTATATTATATAATATTATAT
>JAVQJG010269481.1:0-20442 GCA_036024015.1 Craterocephalus amniculus
TAGATATAAGCATTGTGCTTCAGCCTGTGCCTATTCAGTCACCTCATTTGCTTGTACTGAACACATGTATTGTTTATGTTTGTGACTGAATAAATCAAATCAATCAATCAATCAATCAATCATATCTAATTGCTTACATGATTGTGTTGACAGAATTTGCTCACACAGAGAGATATAGGCTCTAAAAAACCTGCAAAGGTATTTCAAATTACATAACTGACTTCATGATGGTTCCTGCAGAAGAGAGTACATGTACATGTACACAAGGTAAAAAAAAAAAACATCACCATGAGAGTACATGTACATGTACACACAAGGTAAAAAAAACCCAAAAACATTACCATGTTCCATATGCCAATATTTTTTCATCAGTCGTCATGATCAGGTTACCATGACCTATCACCGGTCGTCAATGACATGTAGTACTAAAGAAGTCCACAGGAGGGCAGTATTTATATACAAATGAACTGATCCTTGACATAGAGGTCGTTTCATTCAAGGAGCATCTTTAGGTTCAAAAGAAAAGTAGGCTAAAGTAAAAAGGAAAAAACTATTTATCAAAGCCTAAAGTATTAGTCTTTATTAAGAGACAAATGTAGGTTCCACCTATTACTGAACTTGAAAAAAGCTAATTCCACATCTGTCTCACATCTAGTCTTTTCTCTCTCTCCATCCAGTACAAGTCAGTCCAATGTTTACTCTTACCGCTTGCTTTGTCACTTTATTTCTTGTCATCACTTCCTGGATAATGTCCTCTTTTGTTTCTTTGCCAAATTAACACTGAAAACAGCCAGTGTGTTGATCTATAGTAGTCTCTCATTTCCTGGGACGCTGCAAGGCAACAACAACTTCAGGAATGTCCAAATTACCATCAAAACAAACCAGAAGCGAGATGTTTTAAGGTTGGAAACTCATGTAGTGTTGCTTTATATTCTACTTAAATGAACAGAAAATGACAGTATCTGTGCTGTCAGTTGTCAGATAACAACTTCTGGGTAATGCTAATCAGAATTTATGGAGGCAAAGCAGATGTTTAAAAAGATGCTTCAAGCTTTCACCATCTGACAAAATGTCTGCATTCTTGGCTGCTCTGCTTCATGTTCTATGTTTTATGACCGAGTTCGGAAAGATGTGGCATTTTTTTATCATTTCATGAGCTGTTTTATTAATACCAGTTTGTATACATCACACATGTTCGTATGTCTGGATAGAATTAGGACATGCTTTTGTCTAACACAATGAAATCCCTGTGTATTTAATATGCCTTTATTAGATAAACTGTATCAGGACCAGATGATACATTTAGTCTAAACACAACAAACACTTTCTTTTATAACAAAAAGTCTCTAATATATCTCTGTAGAATTTATGAACTGATGACATTTAGATTGAAACATAGCTTTATTAAAAAACAATGATCAAACCTATTAACATTCGCTCTTATGTACAAAAAACACAACAAAAGCATTCCCGCTCAGCTCCATGTTTGCTTTTAGTTTAGCACCAGCTTCTCAGATGGTTGTGAAATAACTTTCAATAATGAAAAGAAGGCAATTTGACATAAAAAATAATAAAACAGAAATAGGGAAGCCTGTTTTGGTAAATCTGTATCTTGCAATCTGAAATACTGCAGATCTACATCAAGACAGCACTGAAATAAAAGTGACCAAATTATGAGTTTCTTAAAGAGCAGTGCCCAGCAGTGAGACAATCTTTTTATTAAATAAAAATTACATATTTATGAGTGATTTCAGAAAACTGCAGGGGAAACAAATAGACTGAAGACTGAGTGTTGCTGACAGGGCAGAACAATATGAGAATTATAGAAGACTAGCATGTTGCTGGTTTAAGTTAGCATGAATTAAATATTTGTAGTTGAATTTGAACTTATTAGACAAGAGACACAATTTAAAAACATTTTTCTCTAAAATCAGGCAATCAAGACTTGATTAAAGGGTAGACTTTTACCTCTGATTACAGGGATTTGCCCAGGGAAAAGTTATTGTTTTGTAAACTCACCCTGTATTCACAAAGTATGCAAAAAAAAAAAACAATTACAGATAGAAGGATTAATTCTGGGCTGCATGAGTTGAGGTGGATAGCAAGGTCACCCTGCAGCAAGAAGGTATCTAGTTGAAACCCTGGCTTTTTTTTCTTCTGTGGAGTTTTTGCATGTTCTCTTCCTGGATGCGTGGGCTCTCTCCCAGCACTTCCTCTGATAGTCCAAAAACAAAACAACTCTGCCTGGGAGTTAATGGCAGCATGAACGGCTGTTTGACTCTCTGTAATGAACTTGTGATCTCTCCTGGGTGTATCCTTCCTTTTACCTGTTAGCAGCTGAAACAGACTCCAAATCTTCTGTAATCGCTGACAACCGAAAGTCTAAGGTAAAAACTCTTATTAAATAAAGATTCCTTACTACAGCCACCTTTCTATTTAGTGGAAAAAGTTTGCTGATGAGTTTATGCCTGACTTGGAAAAAAATGTAATCCTCTTTGAACCTTCGAAGTTTTGGGTCATTATCCATCTAAACTGCACAACACACTCCTCTCTGTTTCCCAAGAAATCACTGAATCTAAGGTAGTATCTAAGCTGTTGTTGACAAGACTAGACAGTATTTCATTCATCCTGTAGCTTTTTAGAACTTTCCTGTGTTAAATGCTCACTTTTTGCTTAAAATTTTCATTAGGAATAAAAATACAAACTAAAATAGAGACATCAGCAGCTACATTTCAGCTCCACTGTTTGTGTGATTACTCTCTACACCATATTTAACAGACAATGATTGTGGCTTGCATCATTAGGCTCTTTTCATTCTCTTCATAATTTATAATCATAAAAGTCTGTCTAGTGGTTTGCATTTTATAAGCCTGAAAGTGTCTCTGGATTATAAACTGACAATGACTCTTCTGCCTCCTCTTTCCTATCAACTTCCTATGTCTTTCCTGGTCTTCCAGGCCTTTTGGTGCTACCACTTTCTCTGTTCATTCCTTCTTTATTCTAGGAATCCAACAAATGCTTTAATGCTTCACCTTGTCTGGCGAGTCAGTTTAGTTTTTTCAACTATCCAGAATTCAAGACCTTTTGTCTTCTTAGTTTGCCGCAAATTAACAATAAAACAGGCCACAGCTGTTTAAAGCCTATTTCCACATGACATTTGTCAACCCCCTTAAATTCAATCTGAAAAAATCGACTCTTTAATTACATTCATATGACGTCACCATGAAGGTACACAAGAGCAACATTAGAAAAAAATTCATTGTCCAAATACACTTGGATTGATAGCTAAAAAAGTGCTGCTTGCTCTTTCAAAGCCAATGGCTGGAATAATCCTACAGAAAACAAAGTTCTTTGCCACATAAACATAACAAAAAGATACAACTTACATCCAGAATGAAGATATCGAGCCTGTATCAGCCACAATGCTTCATGCTGCAAGGCTCAAAGAGCTTGTAAATAAAAGCAAAAAAGTAGCCTATAGTACTTCCACAAAGACGCCATTTAACAAAACACACCGTGCCGGGGTAAGGTTGAATTTTATGCTTCAGTGTAAGTGCATTCCAGTCAGTGCTCATGATGTGATCTCTGTATAAACCAGTGCTTGCTGACAGGAGTGCGACGCTGGCTGAATGCTAAAACAGCTCACGGAGAAAGTCCTGCAGCTGCTCTCGGCGCCGCCTGCTCGCCTCTTCTGTCCAGGAACTGAAGGTTTATCGGTGTAGCGGGGCAGAGCAGGGTTCTGGTGATGGGTTTCACCGTTGTCCCAGCTGGGTCCGGCCTCACCTCGTACTGCTTTATCAGCTTAAACGAAAAGGAAAATCTTTTGTTGAGGCACATGAATGCAGACGGATCTCATGACAGGCAGTGACTACCAACTTCTCACCAACACGCCTATTCTGTATCTGAGACTTTTAGGCTAAGGGGAATCAGACTAATGTCATATGGCTGATAAGATTTACACATATCTACAAAGCAATTAACAAGGGAAGATTAGACAGCGCTCTGGGAACTGGTTGGAAAGTTGCTATGGGTCAAAACATCTCACTGATTGTAGCTCAAAGGATTTCCTGGAAGTGAAAATAGAGGTTGTTGTTTAACCCGTTCATGCCACAAGGTTTAAACTTTTCTCATATACAAGCAAAAATAAATCTTTACCCTCTAAAAATGTCAAGATTCACTAGGAATAGTTTAAAAGACATAAATTGGCTTGCATTAAACGAGAATAAGGTCTGACTATAAGGCATGTAAATAAAATTTAATCTGTCAGATGAGTTAAGTGAAACTGAAAATTCCAACTTGTGCCTTTCGAGTGGGAGTTTTGCCTTATAGGCTAGCATAACACCATTATAGCTTGATGAAACTAAGCAGACATGGAAAAAGTAATTTAATCTGTGTAGGTAACGTCACAGTTGGCATGGTTGCAGACTGTACATAAGCAAAACAAAGGTAAGTGGACCCGAGAGACCAGGGAGAAAGATAGGCAAGAACTAAGTCACTGACCTCGCCTGATTCTCACAAATATGAGCTCAAATATGAGAGAGTTTCAAAAAGAGCTTTTTTACCACTCTTTTAAACTTTAAAGGAGCTATACCCGATATTAAGTCAGGCTATTTTAGTTAGCAAAGCGGCAAATTTTTTGCTTTGGCGTGAATCTCTTTTTAGACTAATGGGGTTAACTTTCGGAACTTCTGGATTCGCTAGGAGAACGCTCTTACTGGCTGATCGGAATCTGGAAGTTCTGGAAGTTATCCCCATTGGTCGAGAAAGAGCGTCACGCCAAAGGTAAAAACTAGCCACTTTCGCTAACTAAAATAGCATGACTTAATTTCGGGTATACCTCCTTTAAGCACTCAGAGGAATCAAATCCTTAAAGCAGATCTTCTTACCCTGGACAGGAGGAGATACATCTCTAGTTCTGCCACCCGCCGACCTAAACATGCTCGGATCCCGAACCCGAACGGCACCGACCCGAACGGGTGCTGCTTGAACTTATCGTCCCCTCCTCTGAGCCAGCGCTGTGGCAGGAAGGTGTGCGGCTCAGGGAAAATGTTCTCATCATAGGACACAGCATAGTGGCACAGGTGGAACAGCGTCTGGGAGGGAAACAACACGATGAGCGCTCGCCTCGAACACCTCACCTGATCCTCTCCTGTTAGTGGTATATACTTTTTCTCCATGTGATATTCTTACATTGTGTTTTTGTTAGATGATTCGACAAAAATGAGAACAAGTGTGTGCAATAAATCCTAAATGTTCAAGCATTAAAAGACTTTATGGACAATAATAAGATAACGTTTTAAAACAGCTTTAATGGCAGAAAAATAAAGTTTTCTGATTCTGATGTCTAAAAACTAACAACCAGTGCAGTGATTGTTAATGCACCTGAAAATTCACTGGGAAAAAACACAAAAATCGTGTGAAAGAAAATGAGTACATTCTTTTAAGTAATTAATGAGCTAAAGAACCTCACAGCTTTGAGTCACTGGAATCTCTGGATCATGTTTTCACATTAGAAACGACTGCTGTCAGGAATGAAAAATCTTCTCGTAAAGCTTTACAACAAATAAAAGAAAGCAGGAACGTTGGGAAATACTAATCATTAATCAAAGTACAAAGAGTAGGGAATGTCACAGCACAACATATGAGACAATGCTCTCCTTCTGGAAAGATCAGGTAGTGTTAGGGTCACTGCAATAAGACAAAAACGGACGATTAATCTTTGCTCATACAAAGAAAACTCAAAAAGAAACCTGGCAGGAATTTTCACTGATTACCCCACAATCCTATTATTCAGGCATGATAAACGTATTAGCTCAGAGAGTGTCCCAGGATGTTTGGTGAGTGTGTGACAGTGTGAAAGTGTGTTTATAGATGACTTACCTGCAGAGAAAGATTAAGTTAATTATCAAAAAGGAAGACAGCAGATGCAGATGTTGGGCCTGAGAGCATTAAAAAAACAAAAACAACCATCTGATCTGAAAGCTTTTACATTAAAGGCCAGGACTTGTATCTCACCTGTTTAGGGAACAGATGATCCCCGACAACGAACTCATTTTCAACAGAGACGCGAGCGTTTCCCGGCACCACTGGATACAACCTGGTGATAGAAAAACAGCATCTCAGTTCTCATCTATTTACTCAGTAACGGCCATAATCTAACCAGTAGATACCCTTCAGATTGCAAACAAAAATGTGCTTTAAAATTCATAAATCATTTACTGTCTAGCTTCTCGCCATCTACACAAAACCAAACTTTGGATTGCGAAGTTGGGTTTCAGCTGACGCGTACTGCACTATCAAAGTGTGTGTACTGTCAAAGTTAGATTTCTTTTTTTGCTAAACTGAATGCCAAACACATTTATCTTACATCCTTTAAGTCTGATTCTAGCTTTAACAATCTCCTGTTGTTTGGTTCACATCCTGCTGATAAACTGATAATATCTCTTACCGTAGCGTTTCTCTGATGATGGCCTTCAGGTACGGCATCTGAGCAATGTCGTTGCTGTTTGGCACCTTGTCTCCAGGGCAAACACTAATCACTTCCTGGTATAACTGCTCTTGGATCTCTGGCTCCTTTGCCAAGTGATAAAGTGACCATGAGATAGTGTTGGAAGTCTAAAAAAGAGAGAGACACAAATTAGTTTGTTGGCTGGGTTAGATCTAAATCACTTGATTAAATACAGTAATACTTGTGCCATAAAAAGAGCCGGCCGAGGTATCACTCAGCAGAAATACTTCTTCATTCTCTGAATTTGGACTACATTGCCATGAATGACATTATTATACATATATTAGATACTTTTATCACTACAAATGACCTGTGGACTGCACAGAACTAAAAAAAAGGTTCACAAATAAATGGAGAAAAGGTTTTCATATTTGAAACAACACATTTGTCCCGTAAGCTGTAAAGCAATGCTGGATTTTATCCAAAACAATGACAATCTTAAACATTTTACAACAGTCTAACAAGAGTGACAAAATGACTTGCCAATACAAAAGTATTACTGAAACAAAGACTTTCATTTGGCGCTAAATTTCCAAACAGATTTCGGTAAAGCAAAACTAGGTTGAATGGAAAGTCTAGTGAGATGTTAATAAATGAGATGTTAAATGTGTTAATCCACATCTAAATGCAATCATGGCAAGACCTCTAATAAAATCCCATTCTGTGCTATATGTACATGTGTAGAAACAAAAATCTCTTTGTTCTGAGTCAGTCTTTTGGAATATGTTCATTTTTCATTTTTATTATACCCTTCATTTTACAGTCTTTCAGTCAAATATAAACACAATCGCTGAAAAATAGCTTTCCAGCATTAACAGAGTCTGGAATGACTTTAATCATGATGGTTAGTGGTGTCTCCTAGGTCAGTTTTGGGATCAGTTGCTTGATATGGTGGAAAGTAGAAAAGATTTATTTGAATTAAACAAATCAGGATTTCAGCCAATGTTGTCCTAAGCCTGTTGGTTTGGTGAAGGTTCAACATGTGTTTACTTAAATTGTTTACTCACAGTAAAAGGCTCTGCACTGACAACATTCATGGCAGGAAAAAACGAAAGTTATATTGCATATAATGCATCTCTGCACAGCAGTGTGTTTGGCCACAGTTTGATTGCCTTTTGCAAAAAAGCAGACTCTTGAAGATAAGATCTGGACAAAGTGTGGAGAAACCTGACAGCCATAGGTACTCACTGTGTCCACTCCTGCCAGTAGGAGTTCAGTGATGCTGCCTAAAATCTCTGTGATTGTCATCTGTTCGCTTAGCAACAGGTGTGTGAGGTACGCTCCCTCGACGTTCTTATCCAGGTCCACTTTTTCCTGGATTTCTTCCATTTTTTTCTTCACCAAATCTTCAGCTGAGAGAAACAAAAGAACAGTGATCAAATCTTCATGTGATGATGTCCCACTAGATGGCGACAAAGAGTCCCGGTGAAGTGGATCTTGATCAGAAACTGGCTTTAAAGTCAGAAAGACCTGCTGGATGGACTTTGCCTTTTTAAAGAGTTACTAGTCTGTTAACCTTGAAATGAATTGATAAAGCAACCAGAAAAATGGCCATGAACAAACTCTGGCAAACTTGCTGTGCAGCAAATCTGTAATGATAGTGTTATATAAAAGCACTAACTTAACTTTTAAATGCATGAATACCTATCCAAAGAATTAGTGCCCCAGATATTTTATTTTATTACTTAAACACATTTAACTTCATTGCATATTAGATTGTAGTGTCTGTGTTTGTTAAGACTGTTTTCCCCCTGTATCATTAACCTGAATGATTCACCTACAGTATTCATGTCGTTTTCAAACGTTTGTAAGGTTTTTTATTTGTGAATTTGCCTGTCGTAAATTAACTTTTAAAAAATATTTATTAGAATACAGAGCACACATGATATAAATCTCAAAATTGTTTCAGCTTTAATGAAGAAAATAACATGAAAAACATTTCTCTGTTCAATCCTTTACTAATTATGCTAAACATTAGACTCCAGGTATTAACAATCTCTTATTTGTAAAAAATACATGAATAAATAAATCCCCTGAAGCAGCCTTTTGTTCACTAGTTAAATTTAATGATGCTCACCAACTCTGAAGAGATGATCCCATGTGGAAACAAACTGTTTCCAGAAAGGCAGGTAAGGCCAGAGGGACCTGGGGAAGAGGACGATGATGGGAGAGAGGCGGAACATTTCCCCAACGGAGAAGATGAACTTTTGGGTTTCCTCTGGCACCACTTCATTCATGCAGCCCATACGAGTCTCAAACAACACAGAGCAGATCCCTGCAGATGGAAATCTGATTATTTACACCACAGCTGATCCCATTTTCACCGTAGCTTGTTCTAAAAACTAAGTTAAGACCCACATCCACTTCCCTCAATTAGGAGCACAAAAAACACCAATTACTGTTATACATTATACCTTAAAATAAAAAAATACTTATCCACTCCAATTTTATTCATAAAACATATTTTTTTATGAAGATTATACTTTGTTTTCCAAAAGATAGTACTATGAGTACTATGAGGCAATAATTGCCTTAAATCGTCAAACTATTCTGTAATTAAGCTCCACATCAAACTAGAGAAAAACCCACTTGTTACTGAGGTAGGTTTTTGAATGGATTTTTGATGTAAACACCCAGCTGTATTAGGAGGAACAGCTGATGTCATGTTTAGGTTTAGAAAGTGAGAACCCTTCGTAAGCCTCAAAAATGAACTATACCAGGTTAGACTTTACAAAAACAAAACTTTGATAATCCAAAATGATCCAAAACACTGAGGTGGCATGGGTTGGGGTACAATACAGTGATTTATGCTGTCTGCATGGGTTTAGGCAAAAACACCAAAGCTGATTCGACAGTCCTTCGCAGTACACTTGGAAAATAATCTTAAATATGCTGTAAAGACAACGCTGAAGTTTTTCAAAGTAAATACATAACAAAATCCTGAAATCGTCAAGTCAATCACCTCATCTCAATTTGATTTATCACCTCCTGACATAAAAATAAAAGCAAAAAGAATTGCAAACAAACACCTGATGAAGGCTGCAGTGAAGGCCTGGTGACACATGACAGAAAGAATACACAGTAGTCACATAAGCTCATGAGTCTGAGCCATCAGGCCGTCATTACATCACAAAGGATTCATGACACAGCATTAAA
This sequence comes from Craterocephalus amniculus, assembly GCA_036024015.1. NCBI lineage: Eukaryota > Metazoa > Chordata > Actinopteri > Atheriniformes > Atherinidae > Craterocephalus > Craterocephalus amniculus. The sequence continues at coordinate 9,665 of JAVQJG010269481.1, forward strand.
TAAAGAGGAGTTTTACATATTTAACAGTTGTAATTCCTTAACTCCTTAGAGGTGAAATACTCCACACTATTAGCCATATTTATCATACAACTCTAACTTGCATATTTTTGGTGAGAGCTGAAGTAATAAATACTGAACAGTTAAAATGTTTCTGGGCCTTGCTTCAGGAAAGAAGAAGGTCAGTGATCAAACCTACAGCTTATCTGACCGCATCTAATCAGCTGTGAAGGTCAAAACACCTGGAAACTGTGACAAAGTTTACAGCCAGGATGACAACACAACAGAGAACTGCTTTACAAAGAGCAGTCACTGATCCACCCATAACAAGAGTCAAGGACAAGCACAACGAGTAAGACAGGTCTTCTATTAGTCATCTTCTCTAACTGCATTTAACATACAATATGTGATAGAATACAGAACTGTATCCAGGTGTGACAGTATGCTTCTAATCTCCAAAGTTTTTTGTTTTTAGGAGGTGGGGCTCTTGGCATTTAGATCAAAATTCAAGAAAAACAAATAAATAAATGGGATTTTTGATGCTTGGAAGTTTTATAATTACTATAGAATTATAATCTGGTTGTCTATCATTAAACAAACCAATAATGACTTAAAGGTATACAGAAATGGACATTTGCCCCGTCCGTCGAGCTGAGTTTCACCAAAGGGAAGCACGAGTTTACCTGAGTACGGAAAACGAATTTGATTGGCTGTCATCGAGTGGGGTAGGATCTTTTAGGTGGGACATAGTGTTACGTAGCAATTTGATTGAATATTGTCCAGCTTCGCCCCCAGTGTGTGTGTGTGTGTGTGTGTAGCTAGGCTAAGTAATGGACCACTGGGATCTGCCTGCTGGGAAATGCTTTGCACACACCAGGGATCTCACCGTAAACCGGCTCTCTTCAAAGTGCAGGAATTCAAGCCAGGCGGCTCGTATCCTGGCACCCGAAGAGAGGAGGAACAAGAGTTTGGGTTTACGGACACCTCCTTGGTCCTCTTCTGGCCATACTCAAGCCAGCTATCGTGTGCTAGGCTAACCTACTGTCACTACAACTCTCTCACAGACGTGCACACTTTATCTCACAACACACTCCCTCACCCAGACGTGTCCCTCATTCACTCTCTTGCAACTCCACAATGGATGGCAACTCTCAAAACTCACTAAACTGCTTATCAAAGAAAAAATATTCAAAGCTTCCCTGTTTCTCTTAGAGATATGATTGACAGATTACGTGTCCTACGGATTTACTCGAAAATAGAATTTTACATAGGTGAGTTATTACACTAATCTTATGACCCATAGTGGGCTCAAATTCATTTTTCTTTTCTGTATACCTTTAATAATGCCAGTATGTTCCTGTAATTACCATAATGTACCGAAGAAAAGGTTTCTAAGGCTAATTAAGAGGAATCAGGCTGTTTATTTACTCTCTGATTACCTTCAAAAGCAAATTTGTAGAGTTCTGCAGTCAGGTCATTGACCATGACTCCCTGTCCGCTGGTGTCCCTCAGCCAGGCCACTCTGTCGATGAAGTCCGTCACCACCTCATTGATAGTGTTCGAGTAAGAGGAGACATGCTTGGGCTTCAGCATTCGAGGATTTAAGATGCTGCGGATCCGCTGCCACTTGGCTCCCATTCTGCAAACAGGACTACTGTCAGGATATAACATCCTTTTAACTCCAACCACAGTCATGAATGACTGGAGAAGGACCCCAGACACCATAATTACTGACCTCTTGTACTCTACAATTAGAGTTTAGTACAATAAGAAATTCTAGTTGAAACAATCACTTTTCTCTTCAAATTATTTCACATTCAGACTGATCTGGATCAAGTTTTTTCTTTTCTGGTATCCTTAAAATGATCATTCAAAGCTCCTATTTTTCTTTACTAAAAACTAGCAATACTAAGAGAAGATTTTAGTGCATTTTGAACATGAAAAGAGCTTACTTCTATGTGCCACTGGGGACAACAGATTCATAACTATAGATAAAAACTATTTCCAATGAATGAGCTGTTTTCTCCTGTTTGAGCTATGCTTGCTACAGCCTACTGTAACCATTAAATAGATAAATCTTTAAGCTCATTGTAAGTTGCCTTTATTAGGACTTGAAAGGCCTTTTACAGTAAAATAAGTCCTAGTTTCTTCAAATGGGATATTATAACAGTAAGACAGCTATGTGATTTTTGTTTGATTTTTTTGCTGATGTGTTATATCAAAATCCCCTGAAGGAGAGTTTTCTGACTCAATCTTTCAGTGTCTAACACTTTTAAGTGCTGCTTTGGGGTCAAATAACTGATAAAACACTCAGTGCTGCCCCGACAAGTCTGGCATGCGTGTATGAATACCAGTGAGAGAAGGCTACAATTTGTCAGTCTAAAAAAAATCCTACTGTTTAATTTTTTGGCATAAAGACTCATGAAGATGTTGATGTTATCTAAAATATGCCAATACGGGACATACACACTGAGGAAAAAAGAATGAGGAGCAGGCCCAGACAAAAATCCTTATCACTCAGTCTCTTGTTTACGGTATGAACTCTGTTTTAGCAATGCCCTGACAGCATGAGCACATTGTATCTTAAAAAAAGACAGGCTTGTCGCTCAGATTGCATGTTTTGATGTTCATTTATGTTTTCAGTGTTTTCTCAAGAGTGCAGCAGACTGGGATGGTTAGTTATTTTCCAAAATGTCAAGAAAAATTACAAGAGACAACAGTAGTACATACCCAGCTTGGAGATAATCCATAGTCGTTGTGTTAAGTACTGGTAGGGTGAAAGTAGTTCATTTAGTTTCTTCTAAATAAATGATTCTCTATGTCTACCTTGGAGCATTACATTCCTTGCTGAGAGTATCAAATGTATTTCTTTGCTCTAACTTTGTTCCACACCACTGTACCTGATCTCAGGTTTTCAGTGTGATAGCTCAAATCAATTTTATTTTTATGTCTCTGATATCAAACATTAATTCATGCTCAATATTCAGAATTCCCTTAATGCAGCGGGCTGTGATGAAATGATCGAATGATAAAGAGTTTGAAGCAACTCTTCATGTGCATACAGGCTCAAAACTTGGCTGAAAGAGGAATGTGGTGCAGATTCTGGACATGGAAAATGTGAATGAAGCTGGGGCCTCTGTGGGGGCATTTCACTCACTCTGTCAGGGGTCCGTGGGCCTGGTTCCTCAGCTCCCTGTACCCCCTCCAGTGAGGCATGTCGGTTCTGACCGGGTGTCTCCCCTCTTGCCTCAGAACCTGTTCTATTAGCTCAGCGCTGGCCACGTTCACCACAACCAGAGGGCCGTATTTAGACTTCCAGAGGGGACCGTAGATCTTCTTGTGCTCAATCTGTGAACAATTAACGTGAGTTAAAGGGTTATTCCTTGGGTTATAACTGTGGATGTTCAATGTGCACATATGGTAAAAATTATTGATTGCTGGAATCAGGAAATAATAATGGACAATTCTTAGAGATGCTATCAAAAATAAGATAAAAAAAACTTCAAAACCTTTAATATTCTAGTTTATGTTCTCTTTAAAACTAACTATAGAATCAGGTCCCAATTTGGAAACAGCTACTCATGTTTCACCAACTGTGTTTTAAAAAAAACCTGTTCCTGTTCCTGTTCCCCTATACTGCACTGTTTACATACTTTGTTTAGGACATTTATCATGTTGTTGGACTTCAAGTAAACACTAACTTCTTGTCTCATGCATTCTCACTGCTGTAGCCATGATAAGCAGTTTCAATTTAATCACGGCTTCCTTGTCATGAATAAAGATTGCCCTGATGCACATAAACCACAATCTGGACATATTTTGGGTTAACATACCCTAATTGTCCCTGATTAGCTTGCAGGGTTAGAGAGGAATGACAGCATCTAGCTCTGCAGGTTCCCTGTCAGGGTTTACTACAGTTCAAACTGAGACACTGCTTGTTCTCCGTCGTCTGGCGGAAAACATCCCTTCCTTTCCATTCTTTGCAACTTACTTGCATTTGCTGTGTCGTTTGGAAATAGCCTTTAACAAAAAGCCAGTATAAGGTCGTCATGAAGCTCGGTCCACCTAAATCATCCATAGTTTTCTGTTTGTTGACTCCCACCACGGTGCTGCTGGAAGATGTCTCGCGACGGTGGACGTCCCCATGGTGCGCAGCACCCTGCACCGACGCTGCTTTCTCGATCCCTTTATGTTGCTGACGGTTCGTTCGCAGTCCGATGTTCACCAGATATTTCCTAAACATTTTGACAGTAAAACGAGTCCGTTTTCGGCGGCGCTGCTAGTCCACACCGACGTTGCTGCCGCGCTCCGTGTCTGTGTGCGTCAGCTGGAAATAATAGGTCCTTGTTTGCAGAGCACATCTAGCCAACTGTGGACTTTGACACTGTTTTAACTGCAGTTACAAAGCCTACAGAGAGCCGTCTAATGTTTGGAGAATAATGTCAAACAAAAGAGGCCCTACTTATTACTAAATAATAGCCACATTAATTTCAAATTAATAACAATTGCTCAACGATTTTGCGGCTTACTGTTCACTCTGGTTTGTTGTTATTGTAGCGTTAATTAACGTTCAACACATTTAGACATGAGTTAGCGTTCAGTCACGTAAAAGAGAAAGAATATCTTCGGCTATAAAGATAAAAGAGGAAGGTGCTGCTTATTAAAAGTATTCAGTGTACTGATCATCATTAGTGTGCGCACCGAGTTTTTCGGAGATTTCTTTGGGTGGAAATAATTCGAGACAGATGCCATTCGTCCCACGATTGGACATTTCAGCAAGTTCACCCCAAGGTCTGCCCATGCAATGCTCAGAGAAACTGCAAAAAATCTCAAGAATGGTTCAGGCCTCAGCATGTCTGCATATTAATTGATAGAAGACCAAATTTATTCACCCCAAAAAGAACATGGCAGAAGGGTAGTTTGAACTAGGAAAAAGCTACCAGACTTCTACAACAATCTCAGTTAGACAGACAAGATCTGAAATAACTGTTGGCCACAATCCAAAATGCCAGACCACAAAAACAGTAACAAAGAAAAAGGGTGTGTGTCTTTGGGTGGGGGTTTTATAATCAGGTATGACTGCATGAACTCTTTCCTCCCAAATTATGCCACATTGGTGAATCGTGTCGGTCTCTTCAATTATATTGTCATCTCTTATTAACTTCAAGAGTCTGCAGACATTTTTTGCAATTTCACTACATGTGCTGTGTACAGTACAAAATGTCCTTGAAGACATTTTGACTCCATTTGTGTATCTATAGAATGTGTGCAGGGATGTGTTCGTGCACATGGTGTGACATTGTCATGTCATTTATTTCTGAACAAAATAGGAATTATTTAATGTTATCAAATAAGATTCTTATTATTAGACAATAAACAAATCAAAAGATGTATTTTTGTTGTCTTTTGCACAATAAAGTGGGGCGGGTTATCTTATTGTTAAGCACTTTGTGCTGCATGTAATGCATGAAAAGTGATATATATAGTGTTTTGATTTTGAAGTTTGAACAAAACATTTAAAATGTATTTTATGATATTCCACTATAATGCCAACCTCAAGAGTGGCTGAGGAGACTCACTGGATGCAATAAGTGGTAGGTTCTCCTGTGAAATGTGCTTGTTTTGAACTCTGGATTCACTGTGGAGGACTAACAGGGTAGTTTGGAACACCAATTGTTTTAATGCCATATAAAAAAATGTATTCTCTATAAATAGAGACAGAAATAGGGGATGAAAACCTAAAATAGCAGAACCCAGAGCGTGACAGTATTTGCCGCCCTAACCGACTGAAAATGTTTTCATACATCACACCGTTGCATTTTTTGTTTATTGCATCATCAAAAAGTCTGTACAAGTGGAGCTGGTGGAGCCGAAGTTGTCCTGGAGGCACACCTTACACAACAAACTGTCTGATGTTCAAACTTGGTACAGACACACCTGTTAAAATGCTAGATTTTTGTGATATTAAAGTCATTTTAATATTGAAAAACCCATTTGCTTTATTTACAGTATTCTCTCTTCCTGGGTGTACACCTGCCAATTAATTCTCAACTTAATTACAAACCCAGAATAAAACATCAGCTGTCCTGGTATCATACTCAGTTGCTTCTCATATCTAAAGCCATGGTTCAGTGAGTTTACACAGCAACAAAAGGCATCTTATGGTGAAAAGTATCAATCATGAGTACAGTATAAAATCATCTTCAGCACAGTGAAGACAAAAAGAGAGATGAACTATGGGGCAACAGTAACATTGCAAAAAAGTGGGCATGCCCACAAAATTTGCTTAGAAGAAAAAACGACAACTGCTCAGGGAGGCAAAAGTTATGTTTGAATTTACACAAAAACTTTGCACCACCTAAAGAACCCCATACAGCATGGTGATGGTAGTATTATGCTTAAAACTTGCTTTTTCTTAAGCTGGAACTAAGACTTCTGTTAAAGGCCCATTGTTAGGGGTGGGGGGGGGGGGTCACTGAGCAAACAGCAGAAGTTAAGTAGGGCATCTTTAAAAGGTTGCGGGACCGTCAGACGTAAGCTGGAAAGCTGGAAATGAAAGGCATTTCAGCTTTTAAAAATGCTACACCTCTTAATCAACAAAAGATCACTAGAGGAGAATTAAGGTTTTGGAATGGCTCAACCAGACCCAAGACCAATAGATCTGTGGGACGACCATAAGAGAGCTTTACACAAATATTGCCCTTATTGTCTAAAAGATTTGGATGGCATTTTTTAAGAAAAGGTGGTCAAATATTGCTAAGTCAAATCATGCCACCCTGAAGACTGAATGCTACAATGAAAAGGTGCTTTCACAAAGAATCTGTTTAAAAAGTCACACAAACAGATACATTTTCATCCTAACAGATTAATTTGTTTCTAACTTAAATTGGCCATAGGTCACAAGAAAGGTAGGAACAGTTTGTAGATGATTTATTGTGGCTCCCTTACATTTGAACGAGGGTATTCATACTTTTTATATGCACTGCGTCCATGACCATGGGTAGGCGGGCTCCTGGTGTGAATGGGTCCCCAAAAATCCAGTTTCCACACAGCAGCGCCAAGCCAGGACAGAAATTAGGAGGCAGTGTGTTTGTGTGTGTGTGGGGGGGGTTTAATATGTCATATAACTGGGTGTGTGAAGGCTTGTTGTTTTTGTTCAATGTTTTTTATTTTAATATGCATTCATTTTTCTATGTAAAACACTTTGTGTTGCCTTTGCAGCAAAAGCGCTTTTTAAATTAAATTTGATTCGATTTTGTTTACATGTACATTTTCCCCCTTTGAGAGCAATAAAACACTTGCAAAACCCTTTTGCATTTCCCCTCAAAAGGGTTTGCCCTCTTTTCATCCTGCTGCAACTTCACTAACGTCATTATGGGAAGTTTCCTTCCAGAAAATGTCTGCTATATCGTCTACCAACAATGAGTCGTTCGAAAAACACAAGTACAAAATGATGGAAAAACACAGGAAAGACTTAAAATCTTTAATTACTTTCGAAGACTTTACAAAGAAATTTCCCATCTTTCTGTTTAAGGCTTCACATATGCTTTACTTCTCAAATCAAAAGGCAGCATGGTTCTCAGTCTCTCGTTGTATTCAGTCAGTAGAGTTGACAAAAGGGTAACAACATAAACAGCAGCTTCCTGATTCTTGAGACCGTTCAGCTTAGCTGTGATAAGAAATTTTTAATAAACTTCTTATTGCTCCTGGGCTTTTGTTATAACTGCCTGAGGCAACTAAGAAAGGCACAAGAATTTGTTTAAGACTCTTACTGACGTGCATCTCTGATGCAGCTGGCTTGTTCTGCAGTTTACACCTCTTTACTTGCGCCTCCAATAGATCAGGAATTAAAAACATACATAAAATTAATTCACAACTGGTCGAGTATATTCAGAAAGATAAATAATTAGATTCAAGTATTGCAGGTTTAAAGCAACAAAGCATTACTTTACCTGAGTCCACTGAGGATTAGTGCACTACTTTGCCAAAAAAAAACAACTTGATTCTCTTTCACTCTACATCATTCATCAGCGTGAGATTTGAGAGGTCGTTCTTTAATAATGCAATAATTATTATTTTTATGTTGGCAATTAACACTGTGCTGCAGTGTAAAAGGCTAGTAGAAGTAACAGTATGAAGCTACATGTAATGATGACATTTTTGAGATTTTGACCATAATTAATTTCCTTGCTGTCACACTCAACTGTTATTAAACAGGCAGGTTTTCTCTCCTAAAAATTTGCAAGGAGATAAGGCTCAATCATTTGTCACTAAATAGTGAGACGTAATCCTAAGGAGAAAGTAATGACCTAAAGAAAACATGTATTGGACTTTCATTCTTCATGCTGCAATAATTCACATCCACAAATCAGCAAGGATCAATAATTTCTGGATGCTAATTCTGCTGAGTAATGAGTATATTTTTAATAATTAATGAAGCTCAAATTGACTAGAGTTTTTTGCCCTGCAGCTGAGCATCACTTATTTAAAGTAAAAAGCTAAATAATAATATCATAATAACTCAAAAGACACAAGAGGGAAAACTGTCATTTCAGTGTGGATCATCATAAAATATGTCTGATCTGCTGTGACAGTTTTGCCTCAGATCACAAACTAGCAGCTGAGATGTAAAACTGATATTTAACACTAGGCACAAACTGATATTTAACATTAGGCACAACTATGGTTGCTAAGCTGAAATAAAGAAGCAAAGGAGTCGATTTAAGACAATCGATGAGGAGAAAAATATGTCTATGCTTTATGACGACCTCTTTCATTTTACTCCTCATACTTCCATGATCAGTTTAAAGCATTTGAGAGTATTTAGTGAGAGGCGTCACATGTTTTTCCTGGCTTCTCATACAACAGCTTCCCATCTCTCTGAACTAAGGCATCTCTAACAGAATCCTACCACAAAAAGAAAACATAAGGCAGGAGAGAAGCAGCACAGAATTGTGGATATGTAATTAAGACGGTCTCAGATTAAAAGGCAAGACACCAACAGGTTTCTGACTGGCTCCTTTACTCCTCTCTGTGAAAACTCTTCAGTCATCGCTTTCACTGCCCGAGTCACTGAGCTGGAGGTCATTCTCTGAAAGTAGATGGTACAAAACAAACACAAATTTTAAGATGGAGGTCATGCACAGGAATCCATGAAACAAAACATTTCAGATAATCCTTACAGGTAAAAATGTTTTCACACCAGTTACAGAATCATCTGAGTGAAAATGAAGAGGGGATTCTGTTATGCCCTTACACACATACCCCATTTTGCCTGTTACTTTTCGACAGAGCTGGTTCCAGTGCTGGTTCGGAGCCAGAGCCAGACTTTGCACCGATTCTTTGGTTTTCGACCGCATAGCACCGGAACGGAACTTACCAACTCTATCTTAGGGCAAGAGTTACAACCGGTTCACGTAGCGGCTGGGGGCGGGGCTACCTGGCCATACCATACCATCTCCATACCAGGAAATGGATAACGAAAACAAAAAAAAAACGAGTTGCAGGAGGAGACCCACTGTTTCTTTCTTCCACTCAGTCATCTGCAGAAATCCAAAATAAACTGTTCGGGACCCCCCTGACAAAGCTCGTCTTTAAGCAGCTACAGGGGAAGAAGCTGCAACCGCTACTAGCGTAGCATCGGACAGCTGTCCGTTTAAGAAAGATTTATGGGACCAGAATATAAACTGGGACGCAGCGGTAACCTGCGATCCCCAAAATCAGCCCTATATATTATATTCCGTTGTTGGAAACCGGCCGGCAAACCAAACACGCAGCGCCTTGGATAAAAATGACATAATGGTGCAGCACCAGCTGGCTCTTTCAGTGGAAAACAGAACCGGTTCTTTGGAAGCACCAGAGTTAAAGCAGCACCAGTTAGTTGGTGGAAATGGGGTATGGTTGGCTCTCAGGCATGTCAACCTCAACCCCTCCCCCATGACACAGCTGTACTTTCACACATGAAACTGAAGAACCACAAAGCCTGTGTGAAAAACATTCTACTAGTACTAGTAGACTCATTAAAGTATTTCACAACAAAATTTTAAACCTCATTTCACAATGGCCCACATTGCAGATTCGCCAATTTCTGCTCTGAATCAGCAGCCCGTTTGCTCTATGAAGAAGACAGAAGGAAACAATCCTGCCTACCTGCTGCTTGGGACAGCCAACGGGTGAAATGAGTTATCGGCAAAAATTATACGAAAAAGTCAGTGGAGAAGCTACTTAATGCAATTGCTATTCTTATGAAAGATGGCTGCCAAAATGCTCAGTGTCTCATCAAAAATACCCAAGAAGGACTTGAATGTCTATACCTCATTAGAACAAGCAAGTACTTCATGAATTTAGCCAAACACCGCTCTTTCTCCATGCTGCGAGTTAAAAAGTCTGACACCATCTACAAAGTCCAAGTCAATCGTCATTAAGCCTAAAGGCTGGTTTATACTCGCGCGTAGCCTCCGTGCGGCGGGACCCGCAGAGGCTACGCAGACCCTCTGTGTGTTTATACACCTGCGTAGGGAAACGCGCCGGGTCGCAGGGCTTTTTCCGGCTCTACAGGCAGCGACAGGCTGGTACCGGTCAATAGACTCCGCCACGTGGAGTTTTTTCATTGCTTCAACATACAAATTTACAATCTACTGATTAGGCTACATGCAGTGATCAGCTTTTAAGAGCAGCTGTTAGATGAGCTGCACAGTCCGATAATTTTCCACGTGAGTCATTATTGGCGTCTCTCTGGATTTTGTGCCACAAATCACGAACGTGGCTGCAGGATCAGTGAA
>JAVQJG010269532.1:0-16125 GCA_036024015.1 Craterocephalus amniculus
TTTTGCAGCGGAAACTTGGAAATGTTTTTGTGATTAAAGGGATCCACATCAGGATGGTTTTAAGTCAAGTTTATCTGAAGGTTTCAGTTTCTTTCCAAATGATGAGCCAGGGCAAGTCACGGAGTTCCTCAGGGTTCTGCTTTTGGACTGGTACTTTTCTTCCTTTAGGTAATTACACAGCCCCTATGGCTCCCATGTAAAACAGGTTTCTAAGACCACATTGTAATATACCCAAAATGAGGAACTTCATTTTTAAAAATGATGCAGAAAAACTAGTCCATGGATTTGTTACTTCCAGCTTGGACAATTGTAAGTCCTGATAATCTTTCTGCCCCAGAAATGTTCTGAAAAGTTTGATCTGATCCAAAAAGCTGCACCAGGGGCTCTGAAAGTAGAGATAATATTGCCCATTTTAATCTTCTCTTTATTGGCTCCCTGTTATTAAGTGAGCCACAGTAAGCTGAATGTAATGCTTCTGATACCACATAATGTATTTCCTGATAAATACCATATTTATCTAAATCACAGCCAAATCATTGATACAACTGAACTCTCTGTATATAGGAATTTAAAGTTCTTTGTGTACAAATAGTTGGCTTGTACTACATAGTTAAATTTGTTACATGCATTTCTGCTGCCAGGTTAGCAAATCATGCTAAATCTCTGCAGCCTGCAGCGAAGTGGTAGACTTTCCCTTGTTTTATCCATTTATACTGGTGCTCCTCTGTGCAGCAGTAACATTAACTTTATGGGGACAAGTGGCATGCCGCCAGTCTGGTGCAACTATTTTCAACACCAGAAACACTAGAACAAATTTCTTCAACACATGAGAACCAGATGCCTAAATTATGACAGTCTATTTGAAATACTTGCCAAATTCCTTCACCATTTAAGGCCAAATTATGCCAAAGCTGCTGTTCAAGTTATCTAACTGTGTCTCAGTGATTTATTGACCACTTTACTGCTGCAACTTCACAGAAGGGCCATGGCCAAAGGGTCATCTAAATGGCAAATTTAGAGAGGAGACTGTGATGTTCTATGTTGTCAAGGTACGAGATGCTATAATTCGAACTGGAGTTAAATAGGAGTTTTTTGTTCAGTTTAAAACTAAGTTAAACATTATTTGTGTCAGGGTTAGGATGAAAAGTAACTTGTGGTCAAGAAAAAGAAATAACATCAAAAAGATGCAGATTTTTCTGTGTGGTAACAGAAATGGACAGAGGCTTCCAGTGTATTGGGTTCATGTCTTTAAAACAATATCATAGTTCAGTATCTGATAGTCCCACCAGAGGGCGATATCACCTGACCATGAAAGTAAAATGATTGGCAGACACAGAGGTCACCTGTCACTGCTCACATAACTGCAGTTCATAATAAACTGCTTGTAAAAACTATATATGAAGTTGTTTTTGATGTTAAGGCCATTTAATCCTGAGACTTATCAGGCCATCAAAGTGGCTTAAAACTGCACCAAGACGGGATCTCCCATCAGATCAGGATGAGTCCCACACAGAGGCTACTACTGCTCCGACAACCACATCCAATCATTGTGTTGACAGAATGTGGTGTTTGAGGCAATATTTACTCATGCACATATACATGAGACAAATAGTGGGTGGGTGAGGGAGGTCTTGGAAAAATACCTTTAGATCGTTCACAGTATTGTCCTTTCATGTTGACTTGTATGATGACGTTTTCTCCCTGTAAAAAAAAACTCCATCTTGCCATTAGCCATAAAATTTCATTTGGCCAAAGAAATGGATACAGAAACGGTGTTGTACTTGACCTATGTCTTAACTGTCTTGAGAACGCGAAAACAAAGCTTTTTTTAGGAGAGCAGCCTTAAGACAGATATATTTTAAAAATGTGGACTGAACAGTTTTAAAGTTTGGAGGGTGACTCCAGCCATATGATCCAGTTTAAAATTCAAGCAAAACATCTTTCATTACGATTTCATTTTAAGATTCAGCTGCTCTCTCCTTAACATTAAGCATTATTAACTATTAGACTTCTTTTAAACTGCTTGTTAGCACAACTATACCATCAGCCAATCACACACCAGCAATTCAATACATTCAGGCTGCATTCACACATAGGTCATAAGACTCGGTATGACCTTTTAAAAAACATGCTCCCGTCCTCACCAGATGTGGCGTTGCATGAAAAATTGCGTGTGAAGTGTGAAGTGTGAAGAAGTGTGAAGAAGACAAAGAGCAAAAAATAAAAGAAAAAATAACTGGCTTATCTATTGGTTAATGTACAGTACAACAACTTCAGTTTCCATCTTACTAGAGTAAAACATGGAGCTATCAGATCCTTATGGTACTGGCTTCAAATTTCTATCAGACTCTTTACTGAGTTCTTCAATGTCAGACAATGAGCTTAGTGGCTCCTGGTAAGGTCAACTACTGCCATGATCTAAATGCAAATCTAAATCCTGGTCTGATGAGTCTCTATTTCAGCTCCACATTCAGATGCAAGGATCATAATGAGGTGGAAACATCTTGAAAGCATGGATCCATCGAGCCTTGGATCAACAGTTTGAGGCTGTTCAGCAGCAACTGAGCATCATGTCCATCCCTTTAAGAAAACAGAGGAGCATCTTCTGATGCTACTTCCAGCAGGATAATTCACCATGTCACAAAGCTCAGATCATGTCTCTGTAGTGCCCACTACAGTCACATATTCCGATATTCCACCTTTGGGATGTGGTGGAACCGGAGATTCTCGTCATGGATTTGCAGAAACTGTGTGATGCCTTCATGATAACATGGAGCAAAATCTCTGATGAATAATACTAACACCTTGTTGAAGAAAAAGGGGGTCCAACCTGTTACTATAATGTGGCTCTGATAAACTATGATGATGTTATGTCTTTAGGTTTAGTTATTTAAAAGGATTTGTTAAACATTAGGTGTATTAAGAATTTTTTGGTCAAAGGTTAACATCATGATCTATATTAAAAATTAGATACTATACTGTAATTACTTATAAAATCAAAATATATTTTTCCTGAAGGACTGCTAGGTCCCTAAACCAGTAATTCAACTCTATCCCATAAATGTTGGGGGCGACTGTAGGGGGTGGATGTGAGTCTGGACGTGATCTTGTTTGCTCAGTGTATCTTTGCCTTCCATGAAATCATGCAGCCACACACTCAGTTACCACCTTGTATCAAGTGAAACGTCTGTACATGATCAACAAGCAAGAACTTCTGAACTGGACACGCCTGAGCGGCTCATCATAAAGCTGTCTATGATTTGTGGCCACAGGATCATGTGCACCCCTCCTCTGTGTGCTTGAAATGCCACATTCATTCCTATGCAGCCTATGAATATTTTACTGCAGACATTAACCAGCTGTAGCAGGCCTTGATAGTTCCACATGGCCTGTGGATGCCAGGCCATGCCAAGAAAGTTCAGAGCTTACTGGCAGTGTGTATTATAGTGCTACAAGCGGATTCCTAATGTCACCTGACCGAGGACTCACACCAATGACCCCTATCATATCACAATGATGGCAGCTTCACTCACAGGCAACTGCAGAAACAGAATATTCTGTAATTAGTTTAAAACACTGCCTAATCCATCCCTCCAAGGGGATGGATGAGGCATCATTCCAAGCCAGTTTGGAATAATGTAGTTTAAAAGAGAGTTCAAGTAGTTTATTTTTTCTGTGGTATGTTTAGAGAAGCAGCTCTTAGCTATTATGCTGCAAACAAATGAAACAAACTGCCAATAGAGATTAAACTCTAACCAAATGTAGAAGCTTTTAAATCCAGGTTGGATGAACATTCCTTTTCTCTCTATGTGTGAGGATATTTACATTTAGAAAATAAATATTTCACAAAATAAACCAGTTTGGAACAATGTAGAAGCTCTTAGCTATTATGATGCAAACAAGTGGAAATAATGAATTTCAATAGAACATTCAAGTAGTTTATTTTTTACGAATCTAAACAGAATCACTGTATGTTAAACATTAATTAGCCACCAGATATCAGATATGTTTAGAGAAGCAGCTCTTAGCTTTTATGCTGCAAACGAGTGCAACATTAGATTTGATTTTATTGTAATTCCTATGAATGATTTTGTGTTTGATTGATCATGTTGTAATTCCTATGCTTATGTAAAGCACTTTGAATTGTCTTGAACCTGAAAGGTGCTATATAAATAAACTTGCCTTGCCTTGCCCTCCCTGAGCTGCCACCTGTTGGAGGGATTTTTGTGTTCAAGATCCTCTGAGCTTCTGAGCTATGTTTTTGGGGGCTTTATGACAACTCATTTGCCATGGGGGCCGAGTTTCCCTTACTCGGACACATGGTGCGTTCAATTTGTCCTCGGAAGTCAGATTTTCCAAGTTTTGAGTCGGAAATCCTACTAGGAAAGTCGGGGTAGTCCCACCAACCCCGACTTCTTTTTAAATATAGCTTCCCAACAAATCAATGCTGAAACGCTATATAAAAGCTTTGGATGCGATTTCTCTGCTGAAGCTGTTTGCTAACATGTTTAGCCTCTGAAATTGCGACCAACTTAGGAGATACATAGCGATTTTGCAAGTTTTCTGACTTGGTCAACCCGAACACTCTCAACTTGGGTGTGACATCATTCCCAGTTCCGAGTTCCGACCTCCGAGACAAATCGAACGCTGAAACAGGTCCCCTCTGGACCTAGGCCTGGGGGCGGGGCATGGGGCCTCTGCTCATGGGGCCAAAAAGGCAACATGTACCACCTGGCCTGGACACCTGGCTTAGGCTCTGGAACTTCTGTCTTTGAGAAGGGCTGGACCCGCTTCCATTCTGGAGTTGCTCCTGGTGAAAGCCGACAAGTAGCTGTGGGTATTTCCGCACCCCCACTGCAGTGCAATGGTGTTTCCCCGTGGGGACAAAAGGATAACCTTCCTCTGCCATCAGGTGGGGGATGGTCCTGACTTTTGTTTGTGCCCATGTGCCAAACAGCAATTCTGAGTACCCAGCCTTTTTGGAATCCGTAGAGGGAGTTGTTGAGGAAAATAGGGTTGAGATTAATTTTCATATACATCACAGTGTTGGAGAGCACTCCTTCTGGGACTCTCTTACTGTGCTCGTTGAGTCTGGGTAGGCTGTGCTCTGTGCCTGCATTTAAGTAGCCAGCCAGATCTGAGGCAGCAAAGTTGTAGGTGTAGGTGCCTGTTGTGTTGTGGCAGTAACCCTGAACTCATTGGTGGAATGCCGCTGAACTTCTGAAGTCTTATTTGGCCTTTTTGGCTTGAGAGATTCTAGAGGCAGCTGACACCAAGCTAAGTGGAATGCGGTTTTGGCAGTCACTGGAGCACACTTGGAGGCTGGGTTTAGAAATTATCAGATCTTTGACAGGAAAATCATTCTTCATCAATGTCTTCATCACAAAGCACAAACTGGATTTCTTGTTTTTAACAGAAACTTGGTTAGACAGAGAAAATTAGTTGGTTGTTCTGATTGAAGTGACTCCTCCAGACTTTAGCTTTGCGAGTGAATCCAGATCAGATGAGAGAGGTGGAGGAGAGGATGTTTTGTGTGATGACACTATCCAGTGTACACAGGGTGCACTATCGTGCCTTATCTCACATATGACCGCGACAGGCAGGCGTAGTTCCTACATTTCCTGACAGTTTAGTTACTTTCCACTGTGTTCATTTTAATAATTATTATAAATAGGAGACAGGGATTTAGTTTTGCAATCTGTTTTTAGTAGTTGGTATGGGAGGAATTCGTATTTCTGTATCAATGCAAACATCACTGCTTTTGGCCTTCTCGGATAACCTCGTATAGCTCAGATGCATTTAGCAGAAAAATACAGAGAAGGTCCGGACCTCGGTGTCCTCAGTGGTAGCGAAGGCCTTTTATATTCAAGATCGGTCAAACTAATCTCCTGGTTGAGACTATGAGGTTTAAAGTGCCAATCTGACTAAAAGAGAGACCGGAGCTGATCTGGCTTATAGAAACACTGGCCGATCAGAATCTTAATAAAACTAGCCAGATTGGCTCAGGTTTCTCTATTAGCCAGATCAGCCATATCTAGCCAAAATCGTAAAAATGTGAAAAGGATTTAATGAAAATACACCTAAGGAATTGGCTTAGAAGCCAGTCTGCAGTGATCAGTCTGAGTTGTTTGTCAATAAAACTGTTTTTTCATGGAAAGCAGACTTGCAGAGGACCAACTATTTTACAGGAATAGTTATACTGGACTCTTTTGGTCTGTTTTGGTTGAAGTATCATCTGCGACTAGAGTATAGTGTTGGTAACTGGTAAGAAATAAGAGTTTACTCAGTACACAGTTATCTGGCATGAATTATGGATCTATATGATGTTAAAGTTTCAGCCAGGAATGTGTTCCTTTTAGCATAAATACTGGAAAAAGAAAAATAAGTTTCTTTTCCACTCTCTGAGACTCACTTTCCAGCATATAATAATGCTGCATGGCATGTTTGAAAAAAGGATTTCATATTCTCAACATGTTGGAATTTGTTGCTCAAATATGTAACAAAAACAGCGACTCCACCTTAGTAAGAACACTTATCAAGTGTAGCATGAGGCTACTAAAGATAACAATGGACTTCCACAAATATGCAAAAACACTGCCGTCTTCATGTCCTTTCTAATGGGCAGCTTAAATTCATTCTAGATATTTAATTACTGGAATATAGTTTCCTACATCTGAGGGTCAGACTGACTTATTTACATCCAGTGTAACAAATTCAAGTCTCTGTTAAATCCTTCAGACTCACCTCCACGGGAGATGTCCCTGTCTTTGTCCCTGTCTTGTCTCAGTCTGTATACAGCTGACAGAAGTGGTGGAGTGATCTTTATTTACAGTTTTCCATTGATGAAACCAGCTGGGGAATAAAATGATCTCTCTTTATTTTCAAAGCTAGTCTACAACAATAGAACACAACACCATGCTTTAGCTGAACACCAGATTTGAGCTTAACATGGAGTCCTTATTCATAACCCTTTTCTTCCCTGTTAATGAGCAGGAGTTTTTAATTAATTTCTTCTTTTAAAAAAACATATGCAAAGAGCTGCTGTGGGAATGAGAGGACGACCAATGAAAACTTTTGCTCTGTGGCACTGACATTACCAGCATAGCTTGGCTCAGTCGATCCCTAACCTCGAAGTCTTGATCACTTTTGGAGGATCCCTCCCGACATTTAGCTTGAAGTAGCTGCAGACTGCCTAAAATAGACCTTACGACACCCGTGGTGACATCATTCATCGCTGTGAATTGTGAGATGTTAAATCATTCCTCAGCTTCTCTTCTCTGTGCTCACATGACATGAGGGGAACTGCAGCCCATGAATAGTGTAATGTGTAAGCTGTAACCACACACGTGCTTGTAACAAGAGCACCTGATCATGCACCTTATTCTGACCTGTTTTATAACGTCCAACCAATGACAGTGAAAGCGACATAGAAGAGGAAGAAGTCAAACAGAACAGAGCTGATGTTCTGTGGATTTGTGCTTTCTTCGATCATCTCTCACAAATGTTTGTGGCCCAATGTCCACTTTCCATGCGCGACTTTTCTTTTGATTTTAAAGGTAACAGAAAATTCATGGGGAGGCATCAGGATTAAGGCAGATGTTGGATGTGTTAATTTAAAACAACTAAAGTCGCTGCCACATCAGGATAAACAAAGTATGAAACCTGAAACTACAAAACAAAAATTCTCATAAGAAAGCTTGTCTAACTGACAGTGTCTACGGAGGGCTAGGACCAACAAGGGAATATTTTTTACAGAGGGAACTAGTTTAGAACAAGGAACAGGTGAAACAAGAGCAGGAAGTAAATATTATTACACGTAGCAGAAAAACTATCTGCCAATTAAACTGGAACTAGAGGAGATCCTGAAGTGGGATATAATACAAACTAAACTCCAGAGAACGAACAACCAAAGATGGTAAAGACCATAAAAGCTGTAGTTATGACGAGTGATGTACCAGTTTGTACTAACCAGCACCTGGTAGCAGTGTGTCACCACCACCACAAGGTGGTGTCAGTTTACCAAACTGTTTGGCAACCGGCAGAACTACTCTGGTACAGAATTTGTGGAGCTGAGCTAAACTTCTGCTTTATTCATACAGTGCCAGTTCACAAAAATCTTATTTAAGATACTTCTACAGGCAGTCCAATTCAGCGCAGTCCAATAAAAACAAATTCATTATACCATCCGCTTTAGTCCAGTTTATAATAACTGTGAGACCAATTCATCCGTTTTCTAATCCTGCTTATTCCAGCACAGGAGGGCTGGAGCCTGTCCTGTGACTATACGGAGAGAGGCAGAGAACATCGTGGACAGGTCACTGGTCCATCAGAGATAAGTCCATTCATTAAAAGGGGAAAAAAGGCTAGCTAAGAAAACAACTTTTCAGCTTCAGTTTGAAGTTAATGCAGTAAAAATACATTTCAGTGTGGAACCATTTCAACAAGTGAGGTCCAGTTCAACTTGTGCAGGTACCATGACTGTGTCAGCCATCTGACAGAGAGATGCATCCAACAAAGGATCCAATCAGCAGTCAGCAGCTTTGCCACCTGATGAAGTTTGATGTTAGACATGAAGATGAGAGCTAAAGACGTCATTCATCTGTTTGCTTGAGAGGATTGTCACTGAGAAATTCACAAACAAATGATGGATTCCGAATTTCAGAATGGCTACATTTTTCTCTTTAATTATTCTCCTCCTCTGTCCGTACTGCGCTACCTTTACTTGTAATGACCTGGTCATGAGACGCCTATGTTGTGTAAATGCAAAAAAGCATTTACATTAGACTTTTGTGTTATACTTCAATATCAACTTGTCTGAGAACCATCTCCAGAAAGTGTACAATCTTTTTAGTTATATTTGAGAGTTAGTTTTTTTTAAATGTAGGTGTTACCATGACCAGTTTTTTAAAGCCATACTTATTGTTTTATGAAATTCTGGTTGGTAATGCAAACCCTGACATAGGGTGGTGGACTGAATCATCTGCTTGACCTGATTCATTTAGAGGCCAATGTAGATGATCTGCTTTAAACTCAACTTTAACAAATTCAAGATGTAAAAATAATGCAGTTTAACTCAAAATAAAAATATTGGCTTTCTGTCTCCCACACAGATCCGTCAGGTTGGGCTCAGGTAGACGCTGTGTCACAGCTTTCCTTCTTTCTTGATGCAAACACAAGTAGCTGAGCAGCTAAGCTAACAAGGTGAGACCATCATGAGCCGCCCTGCTGCGAGGCAGTAAACACATCACATGTCATCATGTCATGGCAGAGCGTGCTGCAGCTGCAGCTAACTGACACACAACCAAACTGACACCATGAAAACACATTCTGCATGCTGCTTTTAGCTGTGTGGAGTCCCCCACACTGTCTGCACCAACCAGACGAACCCCCAGCTTCGTGTGCACCCCATCCACATTCAGCCTGCCAAGCCCCCCCCTACGATCCTGTCAAAGCCTCGGATCTAAGCTGAAGGCATTGATATGTCCCAGCAGCAATAATTATCGTCTGACACTGGGCTGAGATTAAAGGTGACATAAGCATCATAGCTCCTTCAAGTGACAAATATTTCAAATTTCTGCTAACAATCAGTCCTGATGTGTGTGCGGTACGCTGACACGCAGAGACTCACGGGATAAGGCTGGAAGATTAAGCTGTCTCCAGCAAATGAAAAATGATTCCTCTCCAAAAAACAAACCGTTAAACGATACAGCGGAAACAAACAAAATCTAATATCCTGCATGTAAAATGTCATGTTTGAGTCTCTGTGGCTGAGTCCATCAACATCCAACTGCCTGCAGAACACGCAGTTCATTGAAATAACAAGCTAACCATTGGTTGTGTCTTACTGACATGATCTTAGCTCGTTTTCTGTCTCAGGCTGTTGTTGGGTGGAAATCTTTTCTCTATGCTGTCTTGAAATTGTAGGAATTCTGTGTCATTAATGCATTTGAGATCACCCGAATTGTAAAATAGATCAACTAAAGTACCGTAAAGTTAGACTCTCTAAGGACGCCTTAAAGTTCCTCTGCGGAGGAGCAGTTCATCAGACTTACCCACCTCAGATATCAAACTTTCAGCCCCTGTTGCTGCCTTCCAGAGTTCAACACCACATGAAATGCACCCTAATCACAGCAAAAGCACATGGAAAATACAGCGAGGAGCCACCTGCTCCTCAGCTAAACTCATGCACATAAAACTTCTTCTAAAGATGAAACTAAATATGAAATTTAGTCTAATCAATCTTTAAATTCCTGCCGTGACGTTTGCTACAACATTCTTCCATCCCACCTGGTTTGTCCATCATAGAGCAACGAGCCAAAACACAGATTGACACTTTAGGGGAGGTGTGACTAAGAGGTGAGAATTGGAGTTTTGTGTTACTACATCAGAGAAGCTTTGGTGTATTTCTTCCTAAATGGTATCATCACTAACTGGATCTAACTTCTCTGCTAGCTTAAAAAAAATAACCCAAACTTAATACAGAAGAATGATCTTTTGCTGATCGTCTGTCTGTTTCACGACCTTCTTTGAGCTTTAAAAGATAAAAACAAAGACAATCCCAGTTTTCCTGGATTGAAGCGCTCTTCTGTCCCCACACACGCTTCTTCGCCCTACTCACTGATGAGCCTTTGAGCTTTTGGTCCCCGGAGCTTGTTTTTTCTTGATCTTCTGCATCTCAACGCAGCTCTGCAACAGATGTAGTGATATCAGACGAAGGTGGAGGCTGGCGGGCCCAGAGGAGACGGCAGAAGAGATGAAATGTCCTTTAGAGGCTCTGCCTCCATCACACAAAACAAAAAGTCTTTTTGATTGTGAAGTTGACGCTCGTCCATGTGCAGCCAGCTCACTTTGCAGAGTTGTGACCTTGCTGCCTCTCTTTTACTTCCCCTCTCTCCCTCACCTCCCCCCCTCTGTGGCATTTCACATACACACACCTACGGCGTGACCCCCTCCTTGTGTGACACAGACACACGACCAATGTCAGGAATTTTAATCACCACTCCTAAACAGTCATAAATGCATACCAAAAGAAATCATTCACCTCTAAATAAAAAAACACAACACCCACAGCTGTAGGAGCTGAGTTCTGCTTTCTGGTTGGATAAAGAACAAAGACACCAAAGCGGTGACATCATTTCCTGTTCAATCACAGAAGGTACAAGACATGCTTTGTTTCAATTCACTCGTATTTCTGATGGTAATTAGGCACTTGTGACATTTTAGTAATTCAGTCAGGGCAGCATCCAGGGATAGCCCCGTTTTACAGGATGGTGGGAATTACTGGGTCACAAGTCACAGCTTCGGAGTGTCCAGTTACAGCAGACTGCTGATTCAGAGGGGTAGCGCTGAGGCGTAGGGAGACGTGAGAGGGAAGATGGATTGGAATGATGTAAGGTGATAGAGCAACACATGAGAAGAGAGATGGGGTAATGTCTACTTTTGGGGAGTAGCCGAGCAAGACAGGGACCCCCGTAGCTATCAGAAGGAGCAAAAACAGCTGCATATAATCCGTTTTATTAAACATCACCAGCACAGATCTGAGAGACTGATCCGACATCTAGGGGGCATGGGCATCCCAAGGGGGATTTTATGGGGTCTGAAGCTACCCACGAAGCCTAAGATCCATCTTCTGTGTTCTTTACATGCATAATTTGGTCCGTTTCCTCCAGAAAACCTGCAGATGGAACAAAGAATGTGGCGCTACTGGAAACCATGGAAGCAGTGTTACTGTATATCTGACCAGTGAATGGAAGAAGTGATTTACAAGGAAAATCTTTCAGTTAGTATCACATAATATTAACAAAGCTCAACTTTTAAGCTGCTATTTAGAAAAATGACAATATTTACATGGTTTCATGTGAGTTTGTAACAGCTCAATGTCAGCTACTGATGGTACGGAAGAAGCTACTGGACATGGAAAATGTGTGAGCTTTAATTCTATATCTTCACAAAATGTTGTGACAAGCCGGTCAGCTTTTAAAAACAGACCCGAGTTATGGAGTGAGAGGCCCACATGCCATTCCCAGAGCCTTGCCCAGCAGCACCTCCACAGCCCAGCGATGAGCACGCTTTGTATTGTACAAACTGTTAATTTGTTAACATCAGAGGTAGTGTTTGGTTTCAGCACTGCCCTCCATAACTCATGCCTGCCACTTCCTGTCCCTCGCTGTCAACTGCCTGTATGTCTCAAAATTGCCTGTTGAAATGTGCAGTTGAGATGTTCTTTCCTGATCCTGTATGTCCCGGCTGATGAGTGCTGCAGTTTGAAGCAGAGCTGTAGTCATGATGGGAGCACGGCGGGATAATAAAAAGTCCACACTGAGAGAAAGGTGATGAGGTCATGAGTTGTTTTTTCATTCTCTCTTTAGATTTGCTTTAATAGTTATTGTATTCACAGTTATTAAAGATGAGGCTTCTTTTCATGTGACCATGCAGTGCAGTGAGTTTGCTGGCTGTGTGTGCTGCAGGCTGCCCCCAGTGTCCTCAGGAAGCCACAGGCTGAAAGGAGATGATTTATTTCATGCTTCCGTTTCAGCTGCAGGCAAAAAACAGCGAAACCCTGAACAGCTGATATCCCATCTGTCTTTACCAGAGTGTGCACGTGTGTGTGTGTTTACACACTGTGCACTGTGCTTAACAAACAAATCAGCTTGAAATCAGAAGG
Organism: Craterocephalus amniculus; assembly: GCA_036024015.1. Lineage (NCBI taxonomy): Eukaryota > Metazoa > Chordata > Actinopteri > Atheriniformes > Atherinidae > Craterocephalus > Craterocephalus amniculus. The sequence goes on from JAVQJG010269532.1 coordinate 12,665, forward strand.
TTAATGGTTTGATTCTCACCTCCTAAAGTTTGTTTATTCATTTTTTCAATTTAAAATCTTACATTATTTCCCAAACAATCAGTAAAAATATAAATTTCAAACATTTGTATGAAAAGCAGTAGAAAGATTAAAATTGTTTATAATCTGCCATTCTCACATAAATATTAATAAAATAATTATATTAATTATTATTATTTTTAAATGATCATTTCCTCAAATGTGCCTTTCAACACCCGAGGACACTGAACAAAGGAACATTTTAAACCATGAAAAAAAATCTAATTTATAACAATAAGTACAAAACAAAACAGGTTAGAGGACAACACTGAGACGGTGGCTGTGTTATCGTGTGGCATAGGACTGTGTGTGGTTTGTGTAGAAAAGAGTCTATGGTACGGAGCTCAGGTGGAAGAACAGCAGAACATAGAAGAACATTATCAACATATCATGTTAAAACTGATGGTAAAGTTGTCCATTTCATGATAGATACTGTATGAGCTCAATGGGAATCTGATTGCAGCAACACATCTGTAAATAGAGCTGATCAGGTAAACTGCCAACAGGTCAGTAACATGGCTGGATAAAAGGAGATAGAAATCTGAGTCCAACTGGGTCTAAACATAAAAAAAAGTTCTTACACTTTATTTAAACATTATGAATACTTTGAAGATCCCACCATCCACAGAGTATAATATAATAAAAACATCCAGCGAAACAAGAGGAATCTGTGTGGAAAATCCAGCATCTCTGATGGATGGGCTGCATCAAAGCTGATGGCAGCTTCCGCATCTGGGAAGCTCCATCAATGCTGAGAAGCACATGCAGGTGTTAGAGCTACATTTGCTCCCATCCAGACATTGTCTCCTTCAGGGGAGGACTAAACATTTCAGCTGGAGCACAGACTGATCCATCACAGCAGCACAACGCCGGGACTAAACATCTGGAACATCAGGATGAAGGTCCTGGACTGTAGAGCAGCTGGAATCCTGCATCAGACCAGAACAGGACAACATTCTTCTCCTAAAACTCCAGCAGCTGCTCTCCTCTCTTCCCAGATGTTTGCAGACACGATGCTGAACATCAGCCTGGAACTACTTTTTACTGATTCACAATGAGCTCATTCTTCATGGAATGCTGAAACATCTGATGTTATACTGGGAATAAATACGAGTTGATGAGAAGTGGAAATCACTAAATTCTGTTTTTATCTTCATTTCACACACATTCCCAGCAACAGCTGTTTTTAGTTAAGAAACTTCAGTTTCAGAGCCTAAACTCCAACGCTTCTTGATAAAACTTTGCAACTGGTTTGGGATCCAAACAGCCTTGGGTTGAGTCCTTCTCTGTTTATTTTCTAACATGGAAAGCTGATAAAATGCCTGGTGCTGATTTTGCTCTTCAAGCTGATTGTGCAAGTTAGGGATGTTCAATATTAGCCTTTTTGTCAATATCTGACTATCCAGCTGGTAATTTCTAATTTCCCACATATCAGCTGATACTAATAACTGTTACATGTTAACACAAATATTTGCTGATAATATTGGACGTCTCATCTTTGGTGTTAACAGTCCACTTCTCATAGAAATGAAGTTACCAACAAAACCAAACCAAAGAATAGAAAAAGCCTGGATGAAGTTCACCTAAAGAAACCTGGAAACTGGAAGCTGATCTGGAAGCTCAATTCTACAATTTATTCTGTGAAACATGTTGGGGTGACACTGCTGCTGGGTCAGGATTACAGAATGGAGCAGGTGGATGAGAAACATCTGTGTTTATGTCTGATGTTCCAAACAGAGTGAAAATAGGTTGAATGTAGTTGGGAGTTTATCAGCTGATCCACGTGGTTCAGGGTCAGATCAGGAATACTGAGTATTCAGACTTCAAAACAGTTGTCGGCTTCTAAATGAAAATGTCTATCAGAAAAACATTTCTCCTGTTTGTTCTTCCAGAATAATCCGGTCCAGACTCACAGATTAAATGTTTCATTCATTTCTAGATATTCATCATAATATTATGTTTCCTCCCATATCAGACTGATCTTTACAGTGACTGCTGGGGGAACACAGGAATCGGGTGAAGCACATTGTTGTGTCTCCACAAGCAGCAGATCTTCCACCACTCTGCGGTTGCCAGCGCTCTCTTTCGGCGTGGTGTGCTGCAGGAAGAGAGGCAGCAACAGACTGGACAGAGTGATGGGCAGTGCTGGCTCTGTGCAGGAGCTTGCAGAGTTGGACGTTGGACAAACTGCTGAACATCATGGATGATGGCAGCCTCAGGCAGCTGTCTCTGAGCTGCTACACCAATACACACTCCATGCCCAAGGCCAGCACACTATTTAACAGCAAAAAGGCAAGAGTCGGCACTTTTAGTTTCAATTGAATTATAATTTCAGATTTTATTCCATATTTTCATCACAGAGTATTTTATTTGTTTTATACTGCTGCTGAGTGGGTAAAATTTCCTGCTGGATAAATCATTTATTTATCCTCTATGTATCTGGAAAAAAGTCCTTTTATATCAGGAAAGTGTGAGGAAGAGTTTAACTGAACGAACAGTGAAAAACATTTAAAGGAAGATGTTTATTTCATATGGTGCATAATTCTCATTTTCATTTACAAAATCTTCTGGTACACAGAAGGTTCAGCAGACGCAGAAAAATCACAGGTCACTTTTTCCTTATCGGAAAAAACAGGAACATTTCCTGCCAGCACGTGAAAAACACGCCTGTTGGCATGAGCTGCAGAACCGTAACATGTAACGGGAGACAATCGGACCCCAGTCCTCCACCTCTCCATCACAGCTCCTCCATCCTATGCAGACACGACTGTATGCAGATTATGAAGCACAGCTTTATAAAAACGTTCAATCTAAAGACGAGTTCAGTCATCAGGAAGCAGCACACATCCTCTGCGACCATCGCTGAACATCTCGTCTTGTTTTTTAACAGAAAGCTAAACTTGAATACATAAAATAACTCTTATCTTTAGATGTAAACCTGTGCTCAGATCCCAGAAACCTGGACTATCCAGGTGCTGAGGAATATGCGAGCTGGAGGAGGAGCGCTTCTGCAGCATGTAAACATGATGCATGGCTTGTAAATGAACATATAGAACCGTCGGTAGAGGCTGCCGATGTGTCGGCCAACACCAGGAGATCCATCTCTGCATCACCTGAACCGGAAGATGCTTCTGAGAATTTAAGATCTTCATGTAAAAACAGCTTTAATTCACTGCTGGGAATGTTTTATCTTCTGTATCATTCATATAAATCTCCCCAGTATCAAGAAAATTCCGGCTCTCATTGGGAGAAAACGTTAAACGAGTGATGGTCTGCAAGCATTTTAGGGAAAAGAAACAAAAACATAAACATCTTTTTAGTCAGTTTCTCACTGAGGCGGTGGGGGAGGTGGGGGAGGAGGGGGAGGAGGTAAACCGGAGAACGGTACTGAGTTCGGAGGCCAG
>JAVQJG010269569.1:0-14867 GCA_036024015.1 Craterocephalus amniculus
CTTTGAATAAGCTCAAATTTGATTGGCTCCCACTTTTTTGGGATTTTGGAAATCGGTTGAATAGGCCTCCTGGCCAGACTATATGGAGCTTGCGAATTTTAGTCGCAGTAGCCAGGCTATCGCGCTATACTCCAGATGAAAAAACACACCCAGTTCTTCACAAAAAGATTTTTTAATTCCTTCAGTGTGAAAACAGCGAATTTTGCTTTTAGATCCTTTAAGTGAAAAAAAAAACATCCCTAAAGTGAAAATACTTAAAAAATGACCAGATTCGTTTTTAAAAAGACCCCAAATTCTGCCGTTGTCCACTATCTTAACAACTGAACTGTTTTGCAGCCAATTCGCTGCTCTGAGCGCAGGGGCCACAGACAGGGCTTGGGAGCGGAGTGAGGGGTCCAGTGAATTTTTCACGCCTCCCTCACCCACCACAACAGAGGCCTTGTCTTAGTCGGCACCAATGGGACAATCCACCCACACAGGGTGCCGCTGGGTATGCCAGCAGGCCCACTGCCCAATCAAAAGTGCCCCAAGAAGCAGGGCGCCAGTCTCGCATGTCCAGGGAGGGTTACATGGTGGGACCTGTGGAAGGGAGAGGGGAAAACTGAAGGACGGAAGCGCAGAGTGGGCCCTTCTGGGGCATCCCAGTATCTGCTTTCAGAAGTGAACTTATGTCTCCCTCGACCCCAAAAACTGTCCCAGACAACACCGATCAACTGTTTAGACTTTACACTTGCAGCTTAACACCCAAAGTACAAGATTTTTGTTGTTACTTTCTTTGTGTTTCTACATTAGCCAGTGAAATGTGTCATTACTGATACTCATTTATATTATCTCAGGTGGAGTCAGTGGAGCAGATCAAGAGAGAATTTTAAACAACTTTCATATGTAATTGAAATTGTGCTTTAAGAGGTGAAACTGCTACAACGAATCCTGTTTCTTCTTCTTTCTCTACATAGAAATATATTGTTACAAGATACTTTAAATTGAGTCTCTTGTAGGTTTTGAACTGTCAATTTTAACAAAATACTGAATTTTAGACACTAAACAATAATAAGAACATGTACTAGAATTAATTTGATTAAAACATCATCTTCACATTAGTATGATGAACTTTTAAATTGCTTAAACTTTGAATAGTAAATGATTAACAGCCTGAAATATTTGTCATTAAACAGGTTACTGTTATTCTTTGGATTACAAATTTAGACTTTAACATTACATTGAGCAAATGCATTTGGGATTTATTCAGAGCAAAGCTTGAAGCAGACTGTAAGTGTTCAAATTGTACTGTTTATCTTCAGCACCATGCATAGAAAAGCACTTTCTTTCAACCTTGCCACCCCTCCCAATGAACCGTCAGACTAACAGCATTAGTCTTGCTCTTCTTGCCTTTCTTCAGCCACTCTCTAAAGCTAATCACCTCGAGCCCTAATGGAGGAAACCGCCAATAGTGTCGAATCAGGCCTAGACACATTACTGGTGCAGGAGCACACGTTTACACCACCATGCATCTGTACTCTTCACACTCCAACACATACATTAAAAGACCATAAATTTAGATGTGTCTGCAGGCACGACATGCATGCTTTTGTGCAGGTATAGGCATACCATGAAGTTTTTGCCACCCCCCACCTCAGCCTCGTTCAGTTCACATGAGGATCGATTGTCTGACCCATGTGCCCCTCCCCCAGCTCTGCATGTATGTGCCCTAAGAAAAGAAACGTAGAGAGAATCACATTTCTCACCCCGAACTTTGGCAGAAAGAATGTATGTTACAGAAATATCCACAGGACTGAATTATTGATGCTTCAGAGTGGGGGTGGCTGGTCTGGGTGGATACGGGTTGTCTGATTTAGGTGAAATCATGTCAGGAAAAAGGCAAAGTTAAGCCCAACTCTGATCTGTGGGGACGTGGCGGGGGATGACAGGTACTCTTTAATGCAAAAAGAGGAGGTTGTTCTGAGTCCACACATGGGTGCATTTAGTTCCGGATGATTTGGAGTGGAATGATCCATTTAACAATGAGTAATGAGTTGTCTTTTACCTTTATTATCCAATTCATGCACGGCCTTGTCTTGGCAGCTTAAGAGAACAGTTTGTATTCTCACTCAGGTGTTCGTCCAGGCTGCATTAAACCCCCTTCATATCCCCTAGCTGTTTGATTTTTTTTATATAAAGGAAGTGGTTTCATTTGTCATTCACAGCTTTGACAGGAACATGTGAACAAATGGTTGCTCATGCATGAATCTGTGAAATCTGTTCCTTATCCCCCCCAGTTGAAATTGTGAGGAAACGGGAAATGATTTTCTGAAAAATAATTATGTATGAATAATGTTTGAAATTGGTCATGAAATTCAGCCGCTTTGTGTAAAGGTTAATTGGACACCATGCTGTCTTCAGTCTGTCAATGAGGCAGCTTTTTATGTTCCGCACACTCCAGATTGACATCAACAGCCTGCTCTGAATAAAGGTTCATTTTTTCACATTCATTTTCTAACTAGTAGGTAAGTAATAGGTCTAAATAATGGACACAGTTTTCTCAGTTGAAATTAATTCATGAAAGTGATTAGATCCATGAATGTCTCCATAAATGTGAAAGAGAGATGCAGCTCTGGCTGATGTGGGTGTGATCACCGGAACTGATCTTTGTTATGTTTTTGAGAGCAAAAAAGGTTGTTTCAGTCTTAACAGATTATAATGCATTCTGTATTTGATGAGAAAAGGCTTTCATCTGAGTTAATCATATCCTGTGAAGGTGGTACACAGAATAACATGATATGCTTTTCTGTTGCAGCTGAAAAAGGTGTTAGCATTTTTTTATTTCACATTTCTTTTTGGCATGATAGGAGTTAAAAACCTTCTGACAGGCTTTACAGAAGAAAGAATAATCATTTCCACCCAGTCTCTACTAGCTACTGTATCAGGACTCACGTTCTATATGTATATGCAGCTGTATTCTATTGTAAGGGTGCAGTTGTGAATGTATAGTTTGTATGTGATGGTGTTTTTACATCCTGAGGGGAGAATGAAAAGCGCTTGTTTGTTGCGAATGAACAATATGTACAGGTCAAAGTAGCACTTGTGCATTGGGCTACCCAATTAGTGCAGTGTTGCATGTGTGTAGTCCATCTACACATTCCGCAAACTAGTTTGCAGGTTGGGTGCAAAACCTTTATGCTCCTATATGCTACCACATGAAAGTTTTAGAGTTACTCGCTTCAAGGTTTGACTGACAAGCCAACTGTCCGTACAGAAAACAGTTAATGTGGTTTTGCACATCAAAAACAAGCACTAGGTAGGGTGGGGACAGCTGCGCTCAGTCTTTCCTATCATTGAAGACAAAATGAAAACAAATCGCTTCCAATGTAAAGAGCTGAATTTTTGTATTGTTTCACAGAGGTTGTGAACTCTTAAAGTCTTTATGCAGACAACAGGGTGTTCCTTGCAGCTCTACAATGCATGTTTCCATGCTCTGCCAAAATTAAATAAACTTTCTCTGCTGCACATGAAGAATTTAGACTGAAGTAAATAAAGAATCCAGTCTTTAATTTCAGTCCTTCTTTTTTCCCTGTAGGGAACCAACTTGACAGACATTTGCACGGAGTTGCTGCTTCACGGAAATCTCCTCAAAATCTCAGCAGGCAATATCCAGGAGCGTGTCTTCTTTCTGTTTGACAACCTTCTGGTTTACTGTAAAAGGAAGTCCAGGTGAGAAATGCAACGCTTGGATAACTACACCAAAAAGGTGTTGTCAGAGCAGAGAGACCCCGAAACTAACGGAATAGTTTATGCAAACAGACATGGAAAATCAATGCAAATGCCCACATTCCTGTTAGCAGACACATTATTAGTATTCAAGCAAAATAAAAACATATAAGTGTGCAGCTCCAATGCCTGCATCTACTGTATATGAATGTGCCTATGCTACTGGCATAAATTGTTTTCTTACTGCGTGGCACTGGCATCAGCAGATGTTTTCCCACACAAAATTAAACACAGTGTTGTCTCATTTCCAAGGGTTTCTGGAAAGAAGTCTACCAAGAGGACCAAGTCTATCAATGGGCCCCTCTATGTGTTCAGAGGCCGAATCAACACAGAGGTGATGGAGGTGGAAAATGTAGAAGACGGAACAGGTTGGTGTTTGCACATCAACATTAACCTTAGAGACAGTCTACATGCCCATTTATTTCATTTTCTCTGGGCATTTTTTCGCTAGTTTGAATGAGATTCCGGTTACTTCTTACATGATATCAATCGGTCTCTTAGGTATGTTATTTGTTGTAGAAATATTGTTAATCCATTTGCATGCATTGCTCACATTTTATGTCACACCTTAGTTCATGAAACTTCCATTTTTGAGAAGATTGGTGAGATGATGAACTAGTTTCTTGTTGACAGTTTGGGTGGAGTGTCACGCTTGCATCTAATTTCAAACAGGATGTAGCTTGCAATCTAATGTAGCACCTTTTGACATCAACCATCCCATTATGGGTTGAAGTGTTGATGCATATCTGGAGTGAAGACGCAACCTTAAACAAGGTGGTAAACTCGACTTTCTGCTGTTTAGGCTGAGATAATGAGTCAAAGATAAACAACTTGACTTTGGGCTGGTAGTGATATGTTCAAAAGCGATGTTCGTGTGGTTTGCTGCAAGGCCTCACACAGGGTTCGGTGCACGTTATCTATCATTGTAGAAGCGCTTGGTTTTCCTTCACCTCATGTTTCCTCTTTTTTCTTTTTTTTTTTTTTTTGTACATTTCTCTGTCCTGGCATAATATTTCTGCAAGCTCACATGATAGCTGCTGGCTGTCACATTTAACCTACTAAAAGGGAAACCACAAAGAAAAACATGCCTTATTCACAGAGCTATGGGGGTCCCTTGTAGAAAGTACATCTGTACTCTCAGAGCACAGATTATCTTATAACCAAGTGCCAAGCTTGTGAAACAAGGGTGTGTCTGTGGAAACATGACAGGAAGAATAAAAGTGATCATAGATAGAGGGGAATCTATAAATTGCATACTTTCAAAAAATAAAAAGACTTAATTGTGAACCAGGAGAAGTTCAGCTCCCATTTTTACTTAATTATCCCCTCTAATACACCTGCAGTAGAATATTTTTCTTGATTTCAGCATTTCCTCCCTTCCTGAAAGACTTGACACAGTTGTACTACATATATCTCAAGGCAGTTTGCTGCTCCCCTAGAAAAGCGGGATCTGCTTCCTGTGAGGCCGAAAAGATCAAATCTATTTATATGACCTTTGAGTGTGGGACTAATGTAACCCATTGCTAGTGGCCATTTATTATTCAGTAGCTGCTCACCTGCAGCTAAATGGACGATAGAAATGGGTACAAGGAAAGATTTTGTTGAGTCAGTGAAAGAATAAACTTTAATTACTCTTAGACCGTATCCTGATTCTTTGTAATTGGCTTTTAAATCCGTTCTTGAGACATAAGTCGCCTTTAGTGATACCTGTAATGTAAACTTCTACAGCATCTATACAAACATGATTTGATTAGATCGATTACTTCCATTACCTAATGCTGAAGTCAGTGGAAAAATAACAATGTGCAACTAGTTGCTTTGAAGAATATTTCTGCCCATGAAAGCCATTTTTCTATAGATTTGAGAGGTAAGAGGGCAGAAAGCATTTCAGTAAATCTGTAAGTTGCATAACAATTGAATCATGTGCTTTAGTGTTTTAAAAGTTGGCTGGGCCTTTTTTCAATTCTTTCATTCTTTTGCCTTTCAGCGGACTATCATAGCAACAACTACACAGTGACTAATGGTTGGAAGATCCACAACACGGCTAAAAACAAGTGGTTTGTCTGCATGGCTAAAAATGCAGAGGACAAGCAGAAGTGGCTGGATGCCATCTTGAGGGAGCGGGAGCAAAGAGAGAGTAAGTGATTCTTTAAAGGTCATTTTTAATGATGGCTCTAGTCTTTCTCTTTACTTTTTTTTAGTAATAATGCCTGGAAAGATGTTGCAACATCCGAGGTTTCATTGGGAAGCCAACAGGTGTGATTTTATCATCTGTCATAGGATTTGACTGTATACAATTAATGAGTGAGTTTTCCTTTTTTTTCGATCTCTGTTTTTATCTTGCACTACTAAAATAGCCATTAGTTGGTGTATTTCCAGGAAAAAGCGTTGTGCAGAGTGTTTTATTTAGATGTGAATATAAATGGAAATGTAGTAAAATAGTTAAAAATAAAGTTTGTATAAAATCAATATTCAGCACAACTCAGCCTAACCCCTCTTCAATAAGTTTTCTTCAGGATTAGTTCTTCAGGCTTCTTAAAGATATACCAAAACATTTTCTTTGGGTGTTGCCAACATTATCTCCTACATCGCATCAGTAATGCTGCTGTACAGTAAGACCTGTTGCTACTGATTTTCAGTTCAGTTCTTCCCCTCAGCCAAAATAATGATTGTCAAACTGTTATTTCTTGGTTCTTTGCAACAGAAAACTGGAAACAAACCTTAAGATAATATTTAAACTTGGTTCTTTGCTAAGTTTTTTGTTGAATTTAGAACTTTTGTAAAACAATTTTGTTAAACAATTTATTTTTCAGTGTTGGAAACAACAAAAAGCCTCAGTAACAAGAACTCGACTGAAGATGAGTAAAAAAGCTGGCAATCTCCGTATACAGTGTTTATGTCCTGCAGTCATGTCCTACCTTGAACAAGCTTGCCCGCCTTTGTTCATAAAACAGAGGCTTTGGTTGCATGACCTTTTTTTTTGGTCTCCTTTAATTACCCAGGCTACCTCGGCAATCCATTTTTCACATGCAGGGAAATCTGTGCAGCAGAGGTGTTGGGTTATCAATGCCCCTGTTGTGCTCTGACTGTTTAATGCCTCATTTACAAACAACAGAAATGCTGAAACAGTTTCTTCTCCAAATGTTTAAAATAGGAAAGCATTCACTTGTCAACCAAAGTGAAACACATTCACATCAGACACATTTAATATAGATGAATCTATTTTTTATTTGTTCCTCACATATACGAAAGTACAGGGCCACCAATTTCATCCATTTTTCAAGAAGGATACTTAAATAATATTAAAATGGTTGTGGATTTTATAATTTAGTGAATTTACATTATTATTGAACATTATTTAGTCCCTAAAGAGTCAGTAATGACTGGTAAACAGCAACGTCGCCAGCACCGATTTAAGATTTGTAATGTAAATTTATATCACCTTTTTTCTTTTCTTTTGCAATTTTCTTTTCAACTTGTGACTTCCAACTTCTTAGCTCAAAATATGTCCCACAGCTGTTCAGCGCTAGCCATCTGTCTTTATTATGTTCTGTGCATTAGACAGTATGAAAGGCTTTGGGCAGATTTGTGGAGACGCACAAGAGGCCACCTGATAGCACTGATGGCTAAAACTCTAAACTGGACCCCCAAAGCTCTTGCAGCATAATGTGGCTGAACAGCACAGTTTCAGCTCTGCCTGCAGCTTTAATTGAGGATAATTGTCAACATAAATATTGGCTTTTTTGAAATTGGGCTTGTTTTTTGGATCTCGTGTTAGTTATTTTGATGTTATCGGCATCTGCTCCCATGATGAAAGGGTTTCAGAGTACAGATAAGTACGGAGGTGCTGCAGCTTGTGGTGTTAAGTTTCAACCCGGCGGAAATCGACCTGAGGCTAACAGATGCCAGATCAGTCACAGTGCCCAGTTTCTCCACTCTTTCCCCCTCTATTACCCTCCCTCCAATATACTTTCAGCATGCTTACCTTTTCCCCAACCTCTCTAACCCCGTCTAGACAGCAACAACTTGAGTTTTTTATGGCAATAAATCCCACAAATAGTTTTCCACTTCTTGCCCTGCATGCATTATTACTTATTAAGTCCCGCCTAATTTTTCTGTGTATTGCTGCAATACGTCTTTCCTGCCTTTAGACATGTGGCTGTCCTCAGACTTTCATTGTTCAGGAACTACCAGCTGGAGGTGTTGTCTTATCACTGTTTTTATGAAGGTTTAGGGAAACACACAGGTCAAACAATGTGGTTTGTTTTTTATCTTGTGCCAATGAGCACAGGAAGATGGGAGTGGGGGGGCAGTTAAAGACGAGCTCTGACAGCTGGACCAGAGGCTGTGGGGGCTCTCCAACTGGACAGGCTCCTTCTGCTGTTCAATGACACCCATTGTTTAACTCTACTCCAGCTGCTGCCAAATGTAATGTGACCCCACCTCCATCACAGACTGCCAGCGGAGATCCCCAAAGATTCAATGGGAAAATTGGTTTCAAGAATAAGCTGTGCAATTTTTTTCAGATTGTTTTTGTCCCAACTCCCATCCGTCAAACACCCACGCTGTCATTTAATTTTCTGCCTATAAGCGGTTTAAATGTGATTGAAAAGTTACACGTTTTCAACTTCATTGAGTTGTGAAGGTTTGTCAAATATAAATCAAACGGGATAAATCTTTCCTCTTTTGCAAAATGTTGATATACTAATTATCTTTTCAATTTGTTATTTTATTCAGACTTCATTTCAACCAAATACCATTAAAATATACAACTAGTAAAAAAAAAATCTCCTTTCAAGATTAATTAGTTGATTGCTTATTAGAAATTAATGTGTGTACACTTTTTGAAAGAAGTTTTAATCATGATTTTAAGAGAATCAGCGGGGTGAAATTATTGATTGATTAGCTTTAAATCCCACTCAGCAACACTCTCTGGTACAATAGCAACCCAGTAGCTAAGTGTTGATGGGTGGATTTTTCATCTTACCCCAGGTGTCTTGCATGTATGATAAGAGCTTTATGAAGCACATTAAAACTCTTTAAAAGCAGTACTTTCGATTCAAGTTAGAAGCATGATGTGCCGCTCGGTAAGTTAAGCAGATTAGACTGTTTCAGCGCAGTGGAGCTGGGTTGCTTTAGTCAGAAAGTCTCAATGTGAAGTTCAGACATTCGTGAAAGCCTATGATGAGGTTAAGCAGCTCAGAGTACTCTGTGAGGAGGTTTTGCTGGGGTAGCAAGCCCACAATGGACCCTCACATGTTCTGCTTTACAGTAAAGAAATAATAGTCAACAAATCAACACTGAAACGAGATCAAAATCACCCTGACCTCCTGAACTTCGCTTACTCTCCGGAGTCTAGAGGAGATTAGCATCTGGGTTTGTTTCAGAAGCCTGTGGCAGACCCGAGCCTCAAGCTCCTTTTCTAACTATAAACTGTCTGCATAATACCAGAACATAAGCAGGCAGTCCAGGCAAAGGCCCATTTGTCTCCTCTAACAGAGCCATGACTTGCTTTTTCCTTTTGGCTTTGAGACATTTAGATAGCCTTTAAAAGCAAGTGGAAATCTCTGGATCTGTTGTGTTTTTTTTGGCTGTTATTTCGTTTACACATTCATTTCCCTTCCCACATTTTCATCAGCTTTCACCCCTTCGGAGTCTCACTCCATTGATGATAACTGCGCTAATTGTGACAAATCTTCCAGGACCTGACTTGTTTCTTTCTTTTGTTTTCAGGTCTCAAGTTGGGGATGGAACGAGATGCCTATGTGATGATTGCAGAGAAAGGGGAGAAGCTCTACCACATGATGATGACCAAAAGTAGGCACCTGATTAAGGACAGACGCAGGAAGCTAAGCATTGTGCCCAAGTGCTTCATGGGAAAGTGAGTTTCTTTTGCTTCCTCTGTTTCTGGTTTTCTCGAGGTTCCAGGAATGTGACTGCAGTGCTGTGCTGTTCACATGGAGACTCTTACAAATGGTTACGTAAGATCAGCAGGCTTTTCAAAAGAGCTGGTATCCAGTCACCATGAAGTCCTGGCAAATTGCCTAAATTGTTTCATCTGACATCCTCTTGTTCTATAATGAGGCCCCCCTCGCTGCCTCTACTCATGGGTTATAGAAAGGGCCAAGTTGCTCTCCACACCCTCATATCATCTGGCCCACTCGGTCACACCAAGACCTTTCATTAGCAGAGGACCTTTAGCAGAGTCTCTTTAACAGGCTATTTGCCTTTGTTTCCCCTCAATGTTCCAGTGTAAGTAGACCATGAGAGGACTTGCTCAAGTTTGTCTAAAGCTGGGTGACACAGACATCAGTTCATGTGCGATCGAGAGGAGCATGCTAACCTCTAGCAAAAAATAAAATGAAGTGAGACTATGATAGGGACAGATGACTAGCCTTTAGAGAGAAACCAGGGAGCAACCACTCATGTATGCAACACTGCTGATGTGGCTGCTCAGTAAATGCACCTCTTAGAAACTGTTTACTTACTAGAGGTAAATGTAGTAATGGTGCATTAACTGCTACATCAGCCACACTGTCTAGATGTATGTTTAATGAACTGCTCAAAAATGTGATCGTGTTTCTAAGAGACAAGCTTCATGCCTTTAGTGTCACTTGAAGTCTTTTGTTTGTAGGCATTTGTCTTAATCCTGAGACCTTTGAAGAATTACCATCTGCTTTTTTGCACATATATGTGTGTCAGGACTCTTGCTTCATGTCAGAGCATGTGTTCTTACCATTTTCATAGCAAAGTCTTGCCTTATCTTCCCTCAAAGTCAGTTTCAGAACAGGATTTGGTTCAGAGATGGCACAAATGATGTTTTTCACAGAGATTTACTTTTTATAATGTCTACCTCCCTTCTGTGTTGTTTCAGTCTAGTCTGTCAGCCTCTCCCTTTCACCCGCTTTCAGCATTCTACCGACCTTTTTTTTTCTCCACTTTGTCGCTCATCCATTTCCCGTCTATGTCTGCACCCTGCATTATCTGTGCATTTGTCTTTCTGATGAAATTAACACCAGCCATAGCTTGAGTGCTTCTCGCAATGGGCTTGCTTCCGATTTGATATCACCCGTTTTTTGTCGACCGGCAAAATCCATTAAATGTCTGCTATCCATAAAAGTTTATTTATGGCTTTCTTTGATTACTAAGATTTCATTTTCACCCAATTTTTTTTTAACCCTCGCTAGGGATATAAACTACATTTGTGCCACCAAAATGGCTAATTTTATTTCTAAGAAAGCTAGGAATCTCATTCCAGTTCCAAAATTGGCTTCAAAGATCACTGTTCAAAGATCTTGTCCCATGATGCAATTTATAAAGTAATGAAGATATGAAGGAAAAACTGCAGCCTTTGTAAATAACAAATCCTGTTGATATTGCTGATCATCAGTTATCGTCGCAGTTGGAAAATGATGCACAAGTTCGAACTGATTTGCAGATGTTCCAGCAAATCCACAATCTTTGTCTTCAAATTCATCCTGAGTCACATCTGACTCTCTATTCACTATTCCTACTTATTATATTCAGTCCTATTACATCTCACAGTCCAAAATTAACCTGATTCTTACATAACATCTACACACACACACACACACACACAGCATCCCCTCATATTCTGTTGTGGCCCCTTTCAATGTCAATTAACAGCCTCCAGCTTTTACATGAGCAGAAAGGGAGACAATGAGCACACACATTACCAAATATTACAGTTGAATGTGTTAGACTGACCCCTGTCACACACTCCACTCAAATATCCCAGGCATACGCGGGCTAGAGGACAGACCAGGTAGATCACACTGCCTATTGCTGTTAATGATCAAATATACAAAAAAAGAGAAGTGAGGGGTGGCTCTAAGTGTCTGCTCGTCTATGTTATGTGCATGTGGGCCGACATGTTGGACATTTGCTATTAATTCAGACACATCAGTTCATACTTCCATCCCCTGATTCCCAGAAAGCAAATCCACACATATGACCCTCTTACACACACATGGTTTAAAATGACTTCCATGCATGGTGTCTTTTCTCTGAGTTAATGAGCAAACACACACATGCATGCTGTATGCACCTAGTCTTGCCAAATCACTGTCCGTGATTACCTGGGGAAGTCATTTCACTGAATATCATTTTATCCTTCAAAGTTCACACTGGGTGTCAATATGAGCGGGCAGAGCTGAAGTGCTTAAACATGGGTGGTTCACATGTCTAAACACATATGTGGGATATTTGTGGAAAAAAATCATTTGTAGAATATGCATCACTTTTACCTGTGGTCCAAATAAACCATTAAAATACTGTAATATCTTTCATTTTAGGAAGGTAAACAGCCTCTGAATAAATAACCTTGCCACTGTGTCAACATGTTGCATTGCACAAGTTTCCCAGAGGACACCCAGGCCAGCTTAGCTTCAGAAAGGATATATTTCACTGGTTATACTATGCAGGCCACCTGAAACTGTAGGCTCTGCTCACAAAACCTACACTTAAGCAGCATTGCTTCCCTGGTTGCAAAAATCCCGTTGCCTATGTTGACCCAAATCCAGTGAACCACAAAGGAATAAAAGTCAGCTGCCTTATGAATGAAAAGTTGAGATGCTGAAGCTAAACCTAATTTCCAAGCCAAAACTGTCTCAATGCCCCAAAGTTTGCCAAATCTGGTAACCATTACAGGACCAGAGCTGCCAGACTTTAGCTAAACCACTGCCAGAACTTAACCAGCACTTAGTCTCAATCCGATTTCTCATAAGCAGACATGCATAATAAAATAATAATTCAAATAAT
This sequence comes from Craterocephalus amniculus, assembly GCA_036024015.1. Lineage (NCBI taxonomy): Eukaryota > Metazoa > Chordata > Actinopteri > Atheriniformes > Atherinidae > Craterocephalus > Craterocephalus amniculus. Next base: position 12,547 of record JAVQJG010269569.1, read on the forward strand.
CAGTTCAATGAAATGTGGAGTGCTGTGAAAATCTGTAACCACAGCTTTGTTCAACTAAATTATTTTAGGGTTTTTAATATTAAAAAAAACATTATAGAGACTGTTTCTACTGTTAAACCATTTTGCTGAACCTTTGTCCATCCATCTATTTTCTGAACCGCTTAATCCAATTGGGTCCCGGGTTTGCTGGAGCCTATCCCAGCTATCAACGGGCGAGAGGCAGGGTACACCCTGGACAGGTCGCCAGTCTGTCGCACTGAACCTTTGTTTACACCGTTATTTAATAGTGCTGTCACCACCTTCAAACATCACGCTGGACTCCTGTGTTGTCGTTTTTTTTTTTACGTGTACAGTACTGTATGTGTACACTTTGACAATTTATCTGACCAGTGATCAGTGGTGAGCTCTGTATTTAAATTTAGAAGTGATTACAGCCAAACTGAAATACATTAGGGGCTATAAGCTGAAGTCTGAGCTCCTACTGGTGAAAATATATCAACACATTTTTATAAATCTTTCTAACTCTGTGAAAAACAGGTCATTAGGTGGCCCAACACCAAAGACTGAGACAGATTTAAAAACGGAGTAATCGTTGATTATTATCAATCTGACCTCATCTGTGCATTTTTGTCTCATTCCCTCAGTGAGTTTGTGTCATGGCTGTTAGAAAGTGGAGAGATCAGTAAAGCTGACGAGGGGGTCAACTTGGGACAAGCCTTACTGGAAAATGGCATCATTCACCACGGTGAGAAAATACTTACGATTTTTTTCTGTCTTCCTTTTTCAACACTTATTTTTACTTCCTTATTCATCACATTTCCTTCAGTTTTCTCTGCTTCTCAAAGTCAAACAGATTATAAGTCTGTTCATGATTTTCTAGAAACGTTTGTCATTACATTCACTTCCCTAGATTTTGTATTCAGGGTGACACTCACAGGTTCACTAGCCTGAATTATGCATTAAAAAACGAAACCAACACACATCCCAAAACATTTATAAATAATGCATGAAGGCAGTTGTCCGGTATGTTGCTTGGGGAACTTGCACACTGTAAGTGCAAACCACTCACAATTTGTGCACACTATGCTCTCAGGGAAATTCACCAAGACCTTGCTTAATACCTGTGGAAAATCCCAAGAGATCCTCTCATGCAGTTGCCCACAACCACAGAGTGACACAATGATGACATTGAGGGTTCTGTGGGTTAAGAGTAAGGCTTTGTGGCTAAACTGGAAAACGTTTGAGCCTATAAGGAAAAATGTAGGTGTCACTGTAAGTAATCAGATTGATGGGGGTGATGTTGGAGAGTGTTGATATCCTGAGTAATCCATTTGTGGTGTACTGACATAATAAGAGACAATCAACCTCATGCTTCCTATAGTACATTCTGTCTCATTGGGTATACATGTCTGAATCACCTCAACAGACACTTTTCTACTTGAATGTTAGGATTTTTGATATCTCCCTTGCTCTGAGGATAATTCTGCTATAATATCACATACTTTAAATCTAACAGTTTGCACTTTTCAACAGCTGATTTTTTTTTTTTTTTGTTGCAGTACATTCTTTTGAATTTATGAGGGCAATTCATGTCTAGACTAAAATCTAGCCTCTTGTTTGAGTCCATGCCAGCTTGTTGTGGTGGAACCAAACTGCCTCTGTTTGGCAGATTTCACTCTCCGCCTCTCAGACAGTCATTTGCTTTGTGCATCTTTTTCCATTTTATGTATTAGATATATTATAAAAGCTTGGTTTTGAAGTTTTGTGTTCATTAATGTAAGTCGGGAGACCGTGTGCGGATTGGCTACTGTCGCCTTTGTTGAATATTTGACTATCAATTTACCCGCACATAGCCATAAATTTACAGTTTTCCCTCAAACATTCAGCACATAAATCTGTTCTGTTTTTCACCCATCTGCTCTACTCTGATATGTTAAAGGTTTGTGAATGGGTGCATTAAAATCTTATTCTGTAAACAATGTGAAACCCAGATTTTGGAGACAATCAATGCTAGTCCCAGGCTGACAACAGAAGGATGGAAATGTCAGATATCACTTTTTTCAGACTGAGTATGAGTATTAGTACTCACTCCAACATCCGAACAGACAACATTTTCAACACAGGAGTAGCCATCTTCACGCAATCATGTTTGTCTGAGCAGGATGTGACGCACCCTGTGAGTCGCTGTGGTGTCACGCTGCTGGACTGAGCGCCATCTTCTGGCAAGGAGTACTTACTTGACATAAGTTTTTTTTTTTTTTTTTTTTTTTCTTTTTGCATTTTAGGAGGTGATTAAAAACCTTTAACCAGTACAACAACTT
>JAVQJG010269572.1:0-16019 GCA_036024015.1 Craterocephalus amniculus
CGTTTGTTTACAGTGAAGCTAACAGTGTTGCTAATGCTAAACCTGCCGGTAGGGTCGGATGTTGCTTTGATCAGTTCCGCTTGTAGCCCACATGTCACGTCCGGCACGGCCCGGATTGCCTTCACAAAGCACTGATCCGTGCTCGAGCACAGGTGGCCCGGGTCCTGGACTACCTCCCAATCTGGGCCACCCGTGCCGCGCCCGGGCCCGGCCTGTTTGCATTCCCATGGACAAAATCTGTGGTCCATGGCGTGCTTGGACCCGGGCCCGAGAACGCCATGTGAAAAGGCCCTAAGTTTACAGTTGTCATTGATAAACTGTTTGTTTCTAGTGAGCGTGAGGAGCGAGACAGAAAGAAAGATAAACAGAAGATAAAGAAGAAGAAAGAGAGCGATCTGCCATCTGCGATCCTGCAGACCAGTGGGGTGGCTGAGTTCACCAAGAAACGCTCCAAACTGGTGTTACCTGCACCACAGGTATCAGCTCTGCGTTCGTACTTTAACATGGGATCTCTGAGGCAGCTGGAGTCGGTTCGTTCCGATGCTGACCCGGCTCACTAACATGTCATAGATGAACTACATGCTGGACTTGTCTGTTTATGTAGATCAGTGATGTAGAGTTGGAGGAAGTCGTTAAGTTGGGCGTTGCCAGTGAGGTCGCCCGTCAAACAGCAGAGGAGAGTGAAAGTGGCAACTCGGCCTCCTCCACCCTCCTGTCGGAGTACAGCATCACCAACAACATGACCAAAGAACTACGGACTCCACGCACCCCTGCTGCACAGGACAGGATACTGCAGGTTAATATGCTTCATGCATTCACTCTGAGATGTTGTTCTGCAGGTAATAATAGGGACTAAACTCTGATATATTGACCAGTACTCAAATTATTATTTATATGAGTCAACATGGAATTATTACTTCTAATGTAAATTTATCTTTATGCTACTTTAACTTAGTTGAATTGCCAATGCAGCACAAAATAAAGCTTTTACATAAAATAAAAGATATTTGTTTCATAGCCTGTCTGTTCTTCAATATCTTTATCCTTTTTAACTTTCTGCCTTTTAAAAGTGTGCTAATAGTAATATTTATGTGTGTTCACAGGAAGCCCAGAACCTGATGGCTCTGACCAACATCGACACCCCTCTGAAGGGAGGCCTCAACACGCCGCTGCACGAGAGCGACTTCAGTGGCGTGACGCCTCAGCGGCAGCTGGTTCAGACGCCCAACACTGTTCTCAGTACTCCGTTCAGGTAACCCGGCAGAGCCACGTCTCATTACAGAGGACTTATTACTCTTAAATCAGCGTTGAGTAAGGATGTAACGATACTTAAAAAATCGATTCAAACCGGTTTAAATGGGAATCGATGTAGAAAAAGAAAAAATCGATTCACATGCCATACATTGATTGAATGAATGCAGATGATGTTCAAAACAAATAAAACTTCTTTTGTTCATAAAAAGATTTGTGATCATTTCCATATCTATAATTATTTGTTCAATGTTAAATTTTGTTAGTACAACAGGCAATAGAACGCCACAGTATCAAACAAGGCAGAAAAGGCAAATATAAGCAAAAGACAATTGGGTCATAAATTAACTAAAATGAATTCTGTTGGGGGGAAAAAAATTGAAATTGAGAACTTGAAATTGAGAATCGAATCGGATTGTGGCTTGAGTGAATCGTTACATCCCTAGCTTTGAGTGTTTCAATATGTTTTTTTCTAACAATACTGCGCAATGTTTAGACTTAAACAAGCCTTTAAGAAAGTGTCTGTCTTATTTTTGTTGTTGTGGAAATGAAAGTGAATCGGGCATTACAGTGCTTTAACTGTTAGAAACACTTATTTCACATCTTGAAAGGAGGCTGGATTCCTCCTCACATTACTGTCATAGTATCCTACATCCCAGCCTTCACACTATTGTTTTAGATGAGCTGTAATCGTTTAAAGCAGCACAGTGACGACTTCAGAGGCTCCCGAAAGGTTTAATTACATGTAAAGCACCACTCACAGCAGACCTGGGAAACATTTTCCCTTTAGATAAGAGTAAAGGTCATTAGTGCATGTCTGTGGTGAAAAGTGCTTAATTACTCTGCTCCATGTTGGCTTTGGCACATTTTCCACCAAGAGACTCTTTTCTGGGTTTTTTTTCTTTTGGTCAAAGAAACTAGACATATTGTTTATTCTGGAAAGCGAGGGCTGCTGCTTTCCCATTTTTACCTGGTTAATGTATTTACCTGGAGAGGTTTACTCATCTCTATCTAGCAGTGATGTTTCTGCTTTAGTTCATAAAGTTAGCGCCATGACGTTTCTCTTGCATCACCTGGCTATCATGCTCATCTACAACAGGACTCCTGGACCAGGTCAGGCCTCGGACGGCATGACTCCTCAAGCTGGAGTTGCGTTGACCCCACGAGGGCCGACTACACCAGGCTTGACCCCGGTCCGCACGCCGCTGAGGGACAAACTGAACATCAACACCGAGGAGCAGCTGGCTGACCCTACATTCTCCAAACATCTGGTAAAAAAACAGCCTGTAAATACGTTTCACATGTGGAGCATTATAAACGGACACGAGTTCTGAATGTCACACATCTGAAATACTTCTCTCTTCTCATCACAGCAAAAGGAAAGTCTGCAGCAGCTGAGACAGGGTCTGATGTCACTTCCTGTCCCGAAGAACGACTTTGAGATTGTTCTTCCTGAAAACGCTGAGAAGGAACTTGAAGAAACAGAGACAGAGGCGGGATTTATCGAGGATTCAGCTGATATAGAGGCCCGAAAACAGGTAATACACTCACATTGAGAATCAGATTTTATTCATTTCAGATATGTTTAAGATAGAAACCTAAATATATCCCCTATCAGAGTTTTTCAGTGAACTGTAAGTTTGTGTTTTCTCAGGCTCAGCGGGACGCTGAAAGGGAGAAAGAGCTGAAACTGCGACACACTTCTGTTCAGAGGAGCCTCCCCAGACCTTCTGAGGTACAATTTAATAACACAAATCCTAATCTAAACTCCACTCACAGCAACTTTGCAACAGATTTTTGAATATGTATAAAGTGGCCTCATTGCATGAAAACCACTTAGCTTGTTCAAATGTTAATAATTTGATGTATTTTCCCGCAGATAAAGGATTAACTTAAACATGAGTCTTTATTTAATATCGATTATCGTCTGTCTGTGCAGGTGAATGAGTCCGTCCTCCGTCCCACCTCCATGGAGCCGCTCTCTGACCTGCAGACGGCCGAGGAGATGATCAAGCAGGAGATGATCACCATGCTGCATTTCGACTGCTTGCACCACCCATCAGCCACTGCAGCGAGCATGCTGCAGCGCGGGAAAACCCGAGGCCCCACCTCCACGTCCAACAACGCCTCTCACATAGCTTACCTGGACATGCACTCCTACAAGCCCGTCAACCCAGAGGACATGGAGCAGGTAACACTCACATCATTGCTTCTGCTTCAAAAGTTATTCATATGTTTGGTTATTTACTTTTAAGCAGGTTTCAGTGCATGTTTAAGTGTGATTAATGGACATTTTTCTCAGTTAAGTGGTTGTTAATGTCACCTTTCTGTTTTTAAACAGGCAAAAGCCATACTGGCAGCAGAAATGGAGGTTGTTAAAGCAGGAATGGGTCATGGTGATCTCAGCATGGAGGCGTACAGCCAGGTGTGGGAGGAGTGCTACGGACAGGTGAGCATTCCCGCCCAAAATATTATCTTAAGATTATACTATTAATATCTTTTCTCCCCCCTTTCATATCTGCCTGATACATTAGTAATGTTGTCTGTGTCTTGTGTTGCACAGGTGTTGTACCTAGCTGCTCAGAACAGGTACACCAGAGCTAACCTGGCATCGAAGAAAGATCGTATCGAAAGTCTGGAAAAGAAATTAGAAGTGAGAAAATAAAACTATTCAGTTTGAGTTTAAGGTTGTGAAATGTCAGAGGGTTCTGGTCCAAGCGCTACAGCTGTCTGTGTACATTCTCCAGGTGAACCGCGGACACATGACAGCGGAGGCTCGAAGAGCAGCTAAGCTGGAGAAGAAACTGAAGATCCTGCTGGGAGGCTTCCAGTCCAGAGCGCTGGGACTCCTGAAGCAGCACAATGAACTCTGGGAGCAGGTACAGAACTGCTGCTGGGGTTATTTAGGCCACGTCCCGCTGTAACCGCTGTAGTTACATACTACAAAGCTGCAGGTGGCGCTGTAATGATCACAGAGTAACGCTTCAACACAATAACAAGGCATAGCGCGTGCGCAGAGAGGTGCTTACTGTGCTAACCATGCTAACTGGCAAACGCTGTTCAATAATTTCAGCTTATTGATGGCAAAACTGAGCAGTGCCGTCATGTAAAAGCTGTACACAAGACAGGATTGTCTGGAGCAGCAAAACAACTGACGTCTCCACAGAACAAGGATGGTGGAGGTTTCAAACCTCTTCACCTTGGGACCTGGTTTCAGAATTTATCTGTTTCATGGAGGCTAATCCCCGGCTTCGTGGGGATGATAGGGCGGATTTCTAAAAAACTTTTGCAGTTTTACTGCGGACGGCCCCTTAATCACCTTAAGAGGGAAAAATTAACCCTGTTTCCTTCAGTTTCTCTATTTCTTTACAGTTTGCTTTTGTTCATGTTTCAATATGTTATTTTTCATTGTTGCTGTATAAAAGTGAAAAACCTAAAAGTGCTTATTTTTCTTGAACATTTGAGTGAGTGAATTAGAAATATCTAGTCAAAAATGATGTAATGCTTGTGGTGTCCACCAGGTGGAGCAGGCCGCCACAGAGCTGCAGACCTTTACTCAGCTGAAGAAGCAGGAGGATACAGCCATTCCCAGGAGACAAGCAGTAAGACATGATATAACTCAGCAGAATGATGAAATGAAGCAGCAAATGAAATAATTTTGGCTGCTACGTTGTCTCAAATGGAACTCGCTGGTTAAAATATTTTAATTTCGCCCCTCAGATTAATTGTATTGCACATCATCAGAAAGCTTTATTCATCACCTTGTAAGAATTGTTTCTGTGGAATGAGCAACACAGCTAAATGTGTGGTAAAGACCAAAAGAAACAAGTCAGATTACAAACTAAAATTATTTCTGTTTTCCAAAGTGAATTGTAATAAAGAGATTAGTTTAGGACCTGTAGATAGTGGTTAAACAAAGGCATGTCGTTTTTGTTGCTGACTTGCTAAAGGAAGGAACATTTCAGCTGTACTACAGCAAAATTACTCTTTGTACATTAGATTTAGTCTTTGTTAAATCTAGATTAACTTCCAGTCATTCTGAACTGTATCAGACATAATCAGGGCTTCTGACAGAATTGTTTTTCAGTCATGAACCCACCTAAAATGGTACCAAGAGCTCAAATGATTAAAACCTTTTAGCTAGGGATGCACCAACTTCAACATTCAACACCAACAGCTTGCTTTTGTAATTTTCCCCTGTTTTAATGCCTAGTCAACAATGAAATGTAGTTTCTTACCACAGTCTCTGATCAGGATTTTAAATCATGTTTCAGGCTCTGCGGGAGGACGTGGAGAGACAGATGGAGAGAGAGAGGGAGCTTCAGCAGAGATACGGAGAGCTGCTGATGGAGAGGGAAGCGCTGATCAACAGTGCTCAGAAATACTGAGCGACACACATTTCCACCAGAAAGACATTAATACTAAACTAACAGGAGCTCTGAAATACTTTTTTTTCACACCCTTGGAGTCGTCATGTTGAAATGTGCCGTTTTCTGATTATTGCTGCAAATCCCAGAGAAAAGCCCCTCTCCTGTGCTGATGTTGCTATGATGTCACAGAGTTCGAGCATGCCCATGAGTCATCCTTTCTGTATTAGTGACCAATAAAGTTTCTTTTCAAGAATAACATGATGCATTTTGACTGAACCAAGTCAGCTTCATTCAGTGTTAGAGAAAAACAACCCAACAAGAGCTTACTGGAAAACAATCTTTATTAAACCAAGAGAAGAAAAATGTGCATACAGGTATGTACAGAAGTGTGTGCTTGAAGCGTCGATCTACTGTCAGCAGGCGAGGAAAGACATCCCACTCCTCCGATAAGTACTCTGACCAAGAGAGAAAATGTGATGAAGTCAAACTCTGACACACTAAGCCCTGTTTCCACCATTCTCAGCTCGGTAACGCTTTTCTTTATTGCTACAAGAAGAAACTGGGAATATCCCAGACCACAGCATGTTTAAATATACTGTGGGTTATTTAAAGCATGATGCCAAGAATAAAAAACTTCAGTATATGACCCACAGACGAGTGTAGTAAAGTAATTGATATTTACACCAGAAGAGATACAAGTTTCAAACCTTCATTGAGAGGTTACAATGCATTTCTAGCTTTAAACAATCCTGTCTGTCTAAAATTAGTTTAAACATTCAACTGCGGCCCAGACTTCTGACGTATAAACCCTGATGGTATCTTCGTTTAACAACAAAATGGAGTTTCATGAAGGGAAAAACATTTCATACTACAAACTTTCATATGTGTAAAATAATGAATGAAAGAATAATGCCAACATGTCATTAATGTAAACATTTGCTTTTAAAAAAACTGATGAACCATTTAAGAAAAATTACTCCTGAGAAATTCAGAATTCTGCAAAAAATTTAATTGTTTTCTATTATGAAACAAAGTTTAACAAAGATTAATTCTTCTTTTCTAAAACCTAAAAGTTTTATTTCTAGGAGGTTTTCTTTTTTATTCAGTGACCCTAATACGCTTCCACACTCATCCATACTTAACACTATTAAAAAAAACAAAACACCCTGACTGCAATTTTTCATGTCATGTAATTTGTGTGTCTGTGTTTACATACTGTGTGTCTGTAGTTGTATCTTCTAAAGGCCTCTCTGATGTGACTGGGCTGGATGGCTCCACTGGGAGGCTCCACTGTAGCTGGACAGCTCTAAAACACACAGCTCAGCGTTAACACACAAGTGCATGACTACAGTGTTGCTTTAGGGAATGATCAACACAACATAAAAGGAGTAAAGGAGTTCTGTGGAGAATAAAGTTATTTTTTGAACAATGAACAATGCCCAGAATTAATTTTTATTGAAATAATGAAATTCCATACCAATGAATTTCATCCTTGGCAGATCAGAGAAACTTTCACACCATTTAGATTATTTAAGAAATGTGAGAAATTCCAACGTTTTGTTGCACGTTTTACATTGTGTCTAACCTGCTAGATTCCAACAATCTCAATATTATACTTTCATCCCACAGCAAATAAAAAGGTTCATGCATGAGCTCTATTTAAACTGAATATCAGTATAAAGATAATCCGTCTACAACACACACACACACACCTTTTTGCGTTTCCTTTGTCTTGCTCGACTGTCCACGCTGCCGTTACCCTGCAGGAGGGGCTTTGAAGTGTGTGAGGACCCAGGAGTGGAGGGGGGCGTGGCCTCAGGTGAATCTGGATCCTTCTTCACCTGCGAGAGAGAGATTTATTTACTAAACCAATATCCAGTTTTAATGATTCAAAACAGCTGCAAGTGAAGAAATAAGTGTGTGTGTGTGTGTGTACCTCAGTGTGTGTGTTGTAGTGGATGTAGCTGGCGGAGATCACATGACTGACAGGATCAGTCTTTGCTGTCATTTCCTGCTTCACCAGCAGAGACAAATCTACAATCTAGAGCAGGAAAAAAAACCTGGGAATCAGTGATGATGCTGTTTAAATGCATATATGTCCATTTCTATGCAGAGCCAGAGAAACGTTAAACGTGTTTACTGTATGTCTTGCCAATGACACTGATCTTAACAGAACATGATGTTGAAGTTATGTCAGCTTAAATTCAGATTTGTGTTATAAAAAAACAAACAAAAAAAACCCAACAGATTCTTACGCATCCTCATTTGAGCTTCACAAAATATCACAACAGCCACGAGGTAAACATCCAAGATGATTTGATTCGAAAAAACGAAGAAACATAATTCTGCATCAGTATGTCTTTGTGTGTTACCTGAGCAACCGTCTCATAGGCGAGGTACGACAGGACCTCCATGGCGATGCTGTTGGGTTTCAGTTCCAGACTGCTGCAGTCCAGCCAATCCCGGAACTTTGATGCTTTCTTTGCTGCAACAACACAAGTTATCACAGCGAGAGTTAAAACTCCCCACCCCTCTAAATAAATCTGATATTTAACAAATCTGAAAATTTGGAAGTTGAATATGTTTATTTTAAGAAATTATCAACAGCCTTAATGATGGGTTATTTTAATCCATTGAGAGTTTAAATACCAGAACAGTTCCACCACCTCAGACTGGTTTTATAACCAGTAAATGAAGAACAAATGAAGGGATAAGAGCAGAAAACGAATATGCATTCATTCTGAAAACTACTTTTAAAGCTTTTTACTGATTTTTAAACAAACATTAATGAAGAATCTACATGTGTGACTCAAATGATCATAACATGTTTTCTTAATTTTAATTCAATGGTATCATGATGTAATAATGTTATTTTTAATGTATGTAATGTAATTTCTGCAGATACAGGAGGTATAAACACATAAAATGTTGGGAAATAAATTAATATTAAACTGGTACAGTTTAATCAGCATCTGAAAATAAAATGATACCAGCAGGTTCAAGAAGCACTTATTGGCTTTGCAGATGTCTGTGCTCTCTGTTTTTTTCCCACCAGTGATTGTGGCCATTAGTTGTGAGTTAGAAGCTCTAAAAGCAAAATGATGCAAAATGATCCCCATCTTCCAACAAAGTGTCCAGGTGCTGATCCGATCACCCCCAAATCTAAAAACCTCATTCAATTTCTTTAAAACTTTATCAAAATCAATCCATAACGTTTTGGGTGAAGTACCTTAAAGACAGACAGACAGACAGATGTAGTGAATCAGCTGATTAAAATCTTACCAAAGCTGAGCTGCCGACTCTCACAGAACTCTGCATACTGAGCCGGGTCCATATTCTGAGTGCGGCGGTCCTGGCGCTGAACATGAGGACACAGAAACGTTCTTTACACCGAGCTTGGAAATAAAACAGCTGTTTCCCATCTATCACGCCGTTTAACCTCTGACCTCCATCCGCTCCTGTTTGATGGGGTCTGCCTCCTGACGCTCTGCTAGAGACAGCAGTTCACCGGTCTGATCCATCCACACCAGGAAGTCCTGGGCCAATCGCTGCCTCCGCTGGTTACCACCGGCAACAGCGCTGCCTGCACCACCCGACCTGTCTGCAGACGGAGACATGCGTCTGGGCAAATCTCAAAGATAAACACCAAAAGTTTCTATGATGAGAATGTGTACCTGCTTCCAGCTGAGCGTCGTCATCCTCTAAAGTTTTCAGCAGTTTGGATTTATAATCTCTGAACTGGAGATATTTTAATAACCGGGCCATCTTCTTCTGATGGATTAGGAAAAGAAAACAGGAGAGAAAAAATTGTCATTCAGTTTAAAACTGCAAATCCATGAAAGTAATGCTCAGAAAAGACTTCATGACATTTAGTTTAAAAAAGGGTTGAGTGTGTACCTTGTCTCTCCTCATCAGGAACAAGATGTCCTCAGCTGAAATGACCCTTGAACCCCGAAGCGCTGCACCTTCGCAGGCCTGATGCAGCTGATAAATCAACCCGCAGCATCAGAATCACAACTTTAATCAGACATGTGGAAATCATGTGGAAGTACACAGCAAATCTAATGCTGCACCCATAAGCTGTGGCAGAGACCAGAGAGCCTGTGTTCATTTAAAAATGTGGATAAATCCACATAGAAACCTACATCTATACATACACAGCCTCTATAATACACAGCTTACATTTGTTTGGCATAACTAATGTGAAAGTAAAAACATACAAACATTAAACATGAAGTAAACTCTCTAACATAGTACATCTACGTTACCATGGTAATGAGCTGTGTGTGCACAATATCCTCCACCAGAGCTGCCGTCTCGTGCAACGGCCTGCGAGCATCACCCAGAGCGAACCTGGATAAAAAACACACACACACACACACAGATGGAATCTGGATGATGAGTGCATCACTCGGATGCCCTGATCCTTACTTATTGTTTTATTGTTGTTTTTATCTTTTTCTTAAATAAATCTGTTGCTTATACAGCACTTTTTTGCAACACATTTGCTTTAAATGTGCTTTAGAAATAAAATGGATTTGATGATTTAAAAAAAAAAGGAAATATTGCTGATAATAAACTGATAGCAAGCTCAATTTCTGATGAACCCTCTGAAAAAGCAATGTGACAGTATTACATCATTATTATCAGTAATAAGAGAAGTTTTGTTTTTAAACTGAAAGGTTGAATCTGACATTTAGGTAGAAGATGAGATTCTCCATCTGCTTCCATTTGTTTCTCTAATATGTAGATAACCCAGGTCGTCTCTTCAACCAGCAGATGGTAAGGATTTAAACTAGCACCCCTAGGATTCAGATGGAGAAGGATCAACGATGCAGTGATGTTGCATATCTTACAATATGACAAAATTATTTACCTTCTTTGTTGTCCTTCCTCCATATAAATATGGCACATTTTGCTTCAAGTTTAATATTGTTTTTAATATGTTTATGATTTTTAGGCGATATCGCCCCACCCCAACTTTAACCAAAAGCTGAATATCCCTAACTTTTTGTGAGTAGAGTATATTATAGCTTCTATTTTCCAGCTGCAATTATATCACAGCAAATAAACACGCAGAGCAGGTTTCAATTATATAGAAATGGAAAAACATTTCTATATCATTTTCTTCTTTTTTTCTTTGCCATGTATTATTTAACTCTAGTTTTATTGGTTTTTATTCTAATATTTTCTCTGTTATATGAACCTCTAATGATGCCTGTCCAACATGGTGTCTGTCTGTCTGTGTCTTTCAGAAATGTGTTCAGAAATGAATTGTCTGTTTTTGTAATCATTGCATTATATAAGCAGCATTTTATTTCTGTTATTGGGGTTAAGTGGAACAGAAAATGAATGAATGAATGGTGGATTAACATATAGAGCTAAAAAAAAATAGGTGATAAGAGTTGTGATTCACAGCGCTGGCGAGCATTAAACTAGGCTGAGGATTCTGCCGGTTCCTTTTCAGACATCCATTACGTGCATTTTTGTTTCTTTTCAATGTCCAGGATGTCTGAATGAATTTAAATTAGCTGAACTGAATCTTATTCCAATTAGCCTCTGCTTTAGCCTCACGCAGATTTTTATCACAGTTTCCAGCCTGGTGGTGCATATCCTGTCTGTCGATGATGAGTTTTATCATTTATCAGACAATTGTTGGAAACCTTATATTTGTATGTACAGCAGCGCAGACCTTATTTCCTGTAACTTTACCTTCAGTTATTATCTCTGTCTCTCTGCTGTGATCTGCTCTGACTCTGACTTAGGGACTCTAAAACTCGGGTCAGATTCTGACACTGAGCTGAAAAGAAACAAGATAAAAACAGTGTAAACTGACAGAGCATAAAAAACTCCCTGACCCAGCACATGCTGCTGCTGATTTCCATTTCTTTTTTGCATTTAACACAATGAATTGTCCCTGGCTGTGGTGACCCACCACTTCTGTCCAGCCACAGAGGAAACATGGAAATATGCTGCAGCCGGTCATCAGAGTGTAATTTTTAATAAAGTTAAGGCTGCTCTCCTGGAAAGTACAGATAAAGTGTCACAGACCATGACTGTCTTTCATGCTCATAGAATCATGTTTTGAGTTTTGTTCTTGCTGTATGTAACACCATTATTTACAGATCCAAAAGAGCTAAACTTTGTGTTTCCTGATCCCGTTTCTTACTGCATCGTTATCTTTATTTGCTGTACTAGTGTAATATGGGTGCAACAATACACCCTTCTGCACAAATACACTGATTTGAGGCTCAATGAGCCAATGGAATGAATCCAAATGGATAAATTCATCAATACAGTCAGAATTTCTAGGAGACGATCCATAAGAAAAATGGAATTTGATTTGTCTCTTTTTCAATTTAGCGAGGGAAATATCGCCATGCAAAGATGTTCATACTGGTACCTTGAGTCCTACATAGGATTGAGCTTTACTCTGCAACCTGCTTTAACATTCGCAAATAGCAAATAGCATCAGCTCAAAATACAGAATGAGCTGCTGCCTGTTTTGGATTTTCATATAAATGTCAGACTGAGCTCAGGGATTGAATCAGACCTTCATATTTCTAATTATGAATGGAAGTGATTGTGTTAAACCAGAGCATCGCTGTGGTTTCATCTCATATCGATCACTGGATCCTGAATCAACTTTAATGTAAAGATCAATGATTTACACCCGTAACAACACATTCATCGTTTCCAATCCTTCTGTTTCCTTCTTTGCTCTAAATTCTATACTTGCTTACTGGTATTAGACAGATTTACAAAGAAATCATTTCAGATGATGATGACAGCAGAAACCAACACCAGGCAGAGGAACAGCCACCTATTGAAATCTATTGATCAGCATAATTGAAATCACCAGAAACCTGCATCAAATTCAAATTAAAAATTCAATCAAACCTAATTGTAAAGTAATTGTAAACTGTAAACTAATAGTAACTCCTCAAAGTCTCAGTCCAAATGAAAACAGAGTTTGCAAATGCTCCCAGACACACACACGCTGAGGGCAAAAGGCCACACACACACTTGGACCATAGTTTGGTCAAACCTCAATTTGCATCCAGAGACCACTTCCCAAAGCCACATCCTGCAGCTCTTTCCTCTCTCATTTCATCAATTGCCTCCACCCCCCTCCACCCACCCCATTACATACGGTACATTCACTTGACAGGCACTGCCTTCCCTTGTGCATCTGCGCTGTGATTGGTTGTCTGCACGCATCAGTCAGACAGGTGAGAGCAGCCCTGGTTTGGGGTTGTGGGCAGGTTGGCCTCAGGTTGGGAGGTCTGGCTTTCAGACAGAACGCTGGTTTTAGGTTTTGGGGTTTCATTGGGTTTTGGCCTCTCTGACCACCAACAACCTCTGCAGCCCGCACACGACCGGTGAGTTCTCCACGCATGCACTTTTCCTTCCACATGATAAGAACACAGTAAATGTATCAGATGGACACCATGCTGTAAACTAAAATAACTTTAAATTAAGCAAAGCTGCACATTTTTGCACATATTTTTTATGATTAAATATGAAACTTTACAATATTTTTCAAATTTGCTTCATGTTTTTTAATTATTGATTACACTTACAATTTATGTTCTTACTTTTATTATTTCAAAAATCATTTTTACCGTTCACAAATGTGTCACCGCTCTTGAGTATTTTGTAAACAAAATTAAATGTTACAATGACCTTTTTACCATTTTACTGCCTGTTTTATCTTTTGAGGCTTAAGTTATTTTCTTTCATTTTGTGTCTTTGTTTCTGTGTAATTCAGCCAAAACGTTTTGATTAGCTTTATTCAAATTCTAATTTTATTCAAATAAAACAAAATATATTCAAATATAAATAGAGCAATAAGTCAAAAAGAGATCAAGTTTGACAAGTAAAAAGGATTATGATATAATAAAAATGAAAAGTTGAGGACCACTTAAGGATGTCTGTGTTTGTGTCAGCTCTTCCATCAACCTGAACACAACCCATGTGATTGTTGTGTCTCTGTCGGTTGTTAAACAGGTCTCCATGGCTTCAAACAGTCTGTTCAGCAGCAGCAGTCCGATGCTGTACTGGGGTGAGATTTTTTTGTCTTTATGTATACTTGTGTGTGTGCTTGAGTCTTACATCATGCTCTGTAGCTCTGGGATAAAACTGGTCCTGGAAGCTGGACGGTCTTTAGAGCTGGAGGCAGCAGAGCCAGCCATAGGACTGCTCACACATAAAGACAGAAACACAGACAAAGAAATCAAATAAGTCCAGAGTGAGCAGGGGAAAGCTTGCAGTTCACTGCATCACCACTAAATCTACCAATAATTATCCTTTGTATTATTTTTACTTGCATGATTCTGTAGTCTTTATGGTTATGACATTCATCAATTGAAAAATGTTAACAACCTGTTTTAATTAGGGGTGCAACAATACACAAAACTACTGTCCCTGAATCAACTGGTTTCCAAGCCCAACATTCAATACTGAAGCCCAAAAGTAATCTATTAAAACTTTTACAATTCATAATATGTTAGAGGTGAGATGAAATCAAAAAGCTTTTGTTTTTATAGATTTTTAAAGCTGTAGGATCAGTTTTTAAAAAATCGTTTAATATTTGGTATCACCGAGGCAGAAAAAAGCATCAATTTCCTCTGAGAAGACAATTAATTGGTTGTTCTATAGAGAAAATAAATACATGAACATGCATATTTGTAATATTTTCTATAGAACTCCCATGGGTTCACAACAAATGTGTTTTTTCGCAGCTTCTTCAATTTACCTTTAAGTGACCTATTCACTTCGAAAAAGTTTTGTCTTACAAACATTGAACGCTTCCTTTAATTTTCTTGGTCTGTTAAATACACTGCATCACATTGCGGCATTAAAACTTCATACGCCTTTTGCAGTTACGTTTTTTCTGGTCACTTCAAAGCAAAGCAACTCGTGTCCGAGGTAATTCAGAGCACAGACTTAAAATAACAACATAGCAGAACAGAAATGAGGCGAATACACACACCGTGCATGCACATAAACACTTACAGTTGGACAGGTGGTGAGACCGCAGTAACTTCCCCTCCGGCAGTGAAATCTGAATGATAATATAGCGCAGTTCCCTCCTATTCAAACACTGCGGTCAATAAAACACAATACAGAGAACAAAAAGGAGAAAGAAGGGTGGGTGAATGGAGAGAATAGAGGCAAGGACGCGTAGAAGAGAGAGGGGGAAAGTGTAAATTCTCACCGGAGTTTATCAAACAGACGCCACTGTTGTATATCTCGATTTGGTTCGATTTTCGGCGCGGCGTGATGACGTGTTATTCCAGGGAGCGTAGAGCTTTGGTAGTTGTAGTTTGTTTTTCTTCCTTTAACGTTTTTTGTTATTTTTTCCCTAAAAACATAAAATTATATAAGAATAATTATCGAGAATATTTTTTTACGTTTATTTAGACATTGATTTCGACGCGTTAGTCGTAAATGATAGGATCAATTTAGTTGGAGCACATATGCTGGACAAAAGCCTTTTGACATTCATCATTTTTGACATCATTGTCTAAAAAACAATGCAAATTTGACTTTAGTTCTTTTAGACGCCAATTTTTTTGTTTTCACTTGCTAAGACCTGATTCCACGACCGTGTTTTCATAGGAGCTGTTGTTTTTCAAATTGTGTTTCAGGCCATTTCAAATCCTCATTTACAAATGCTAAATATATCTGTCAACTACAATTTCTTTCAATGTCCATTTAATATGTTTGACTCTTAAAACAGCTTCATTATAAATGTAGCCAACCGATTTATAAAATGTACTACATAAGGTAAACACATTATTGAATGTATCTGGCAGAGGTGTAATTGTTTTATTTGAACAAAACAGAAATCTGATTTTGTCTTGTCCATCTAAGGTGTATTCAAGGTTGTGATTCAGTTACTGTACAAAAGTTTAATCTTGATTTATCATTTTTACTATATCATTTTGTCACTTCCTAGACAATGTTTACCATTTTAAGCCACTTTTAATTGTTAATAAACAACCATGGTTGTAAAAGGAGTAAATGGAAGGACATTCTTTACATTACAAGATGGTCCAAGAGTAGGCTACCTAACTGCAGTAAAAATGGCGGCCGCAGGCGGCGCCATACCTCTGCTCGATCCCAGAAGTCTGTTGCCTCAACAGCGGAATACATGATCACCCACAAATGGATCTTTTTGGCATTCCAGTCAAATTGCAAGTGAAATATTTAGGGGTGATTATTACCAAAAGATCGGTTCACCAGAGAAAACTTAAATGTTTCTGTAGGCTTAAAAAAAGTTAAATCTCTACTGAACTCCTGGTTGCAGCGAGATTTATCAATCTTCGGCCGTGTTCTTATTACCAAAATAGAAGCTCTTTCAAGAATATTGTACCCTGCCTTTTCTATCGC
>JAVQJG010269574.1:0-19463 GCA_036024015.1 Craterocephalus amniculus
ACACACACACACACACACACACACACACACACACACACACACACACACACACACACACACACACACACTTAGAGAAGCCCACAGCATATCAGCACACACAACCGTGGCTCTGTAATGACTGCCATTCCTCTCTGTGCCACATTATTAATTAGCTCAATGATCCTTGCCAATGGGACCTGCACTGCAGATTAGAGCCCTCAGCACCCACACCCCGACTACTGCTGCTGCCGGTCCTGGATAGGTGAAGAAGGGCCAGAAGTGAGATGTGTGTTTGTGTTTTGCAGTGAATATAAAATAAATTTGCTGGTTTCTTTTTATCTGCATCAGTGTGCCTCTGATGGCTAATTGTATTATTTTTTTGTGTTTCTGTGTGTGCCCCCTCTTCCAGTGTAATGTTTGTGTTTGTGTTCATAAGAAGAAGGGTTAGGGAAGGGACTGTGAATTGTGCAAGTACACAGGGATAAATCAAGTGACCATGCAGGAAGAAGAGTCAGTGACACCTGGACAAGCACAGTATGCAGAATGTTTGGCTCCCTTGTGCAACACAACCTCCAGCAAAACCACAAGATTCATGGACTTGTGTAGGCTCCCAGTGCTGCAGATCCTAGCTATGTCTTGAGATGCCATGCATGTTATAATTTGTCTAAAAACAGTAGACTTCTCTCCTCAGTCTTCTCAGTACATATAATTGCAGGGGTGTTTTTCTTTTGTGGGTTCCTAAAAATCCAACTCTTCATCAAGGGCTTAGGCACTGTGGCATGCAGATGTGCATTAATATTTTTGTCAGGTCAGAAAAAAAGGAAAGAGGTGAGGGAGGAGGGGAAAAAAAGGGAAACGGCCTCTCCAGATGCTTCACAATTGCATGGAGCAAATGAACATAAATGTCACTGTCAAACTGAAATGAAGAAAAAATGTGTGATGGCAGCAAACTGTTCTGGAGTTGGAGGACAGCAGGACATGTTTTGCATAAGAAGACGTGAATATCCGGGGAGGGAGAAGGAGCCTCTGCACCTGTAATAAATGACAGCCCGCTGTCACACATACTAAAACGCTTTCCAAAAAATACAAAACAAAAACCCTGGCTCCTCAAAACATAAAGTTTGTGAGAGCAACTATGATGTCATGCATGACAGGCAGTGTGGTAAAACTGCTTTGGAGGGAAAGTGGTGAATCTGCTTGACTTTGGACCACCAGTGGGGCAATAAACCCTGTACTCTCTGTTCACCACATGGATTTTAATACTGTGACCAATGTTCAAAGTAGTATGTACAACCGTGTAGGGTAAATGAAGAGCTCGGGCATGTGTGAGGACAGATATGCAGGGCATGTAGTCGCTCCAAGGTGACAGTGAGGTGTGTTGTGATTATTGACTGTGTGACCTCGCACTGACCCCAGCTGTGAGCGAGTAAAGGGCAGGGAGTTAGTGTGTGCCGCACCGCCTGTCATGCCCGTCAATACACTGATGAATGGAGCTGGTGGTTATTAAAGCAGAATTAGAGCGGGGAGGGGATGGTGGGGTGCGATAAATGATGGCGCAAATGGTTGTGCAGTGGAGACTGTGGAGCCGGATGGCACAGCATCAGTGTCATCAGTCTTTATTACCCTCCAGGGAACAGAGGAGGAGAGACAGGGAGTGGTCAGCGCCACGCACCCCTCAACCCGCAGTCACCAGCCAGCACCTAGGTTTGCCCCTCCGCTAGTACCGATGGACAAGAAACTGATCCCTAAACGATGTGGCAGCGTACATATCTGCATGCGAACCTGCAGTATCTCTGCTCTCACCAGCATTAACAGTTTTTACATATTTTTCTATGGATGCCAACTGAAAGAGACATATAAATACAGGGTACGTGTGCAGACATGTTTCACTTTACCCATCACAGGCTCTCTCCAGGCTTCTTTGCTTTACCCATTATCCTCTCACTCTCCCCTGTTTTCCCTCCTCCATTTTCTGTGTCACCGAGGGAGTGGAGGACCCCCACCACAATCAATCATGGTGAAGTCACAGAGCACAGCAGCACACTCGGGGCACTGTGCAGATAAGCTGGTTAGGGGAAAGAAGGTGGAAAAACCGAGCGCTGCACTTGGAGAGGAGGGTGCGCTGGGTTCACTGCACAGTCAAAGAGTGGGCATGCTCTCCACCAGGGTGAGTCAGGAATGGATGTGTGAACTAGTGCCATTGGTGAAGCCCCTGTGAGGCCCAGCCCCACAACAGAGAGCTGTGCCTGCATACAGATGTGAGAATGCCATTGATATTCTCCTCCTGTGCTGCAACTGCTGCTGCTCCGCTCTGCTTCTTTTTTCCTAATTAGAGGTTTATTTATTGATACCCCAGTTTATGTCTATCCTAATTTTGCGATAGGTCTGTCTCCATTACCCAGGAGATTCATTTGCCGCAGTGTTCGGAGCAGTGCTGTAACCGTTTTTGGCCACTTCCTAGTTCACCTTCCTCCGAAATCTGGTCCCATCCCTCCGTGAGGCCCGCTACTTCACCCAGCAGAAAAGAAATCTGATTTTGCAAATACAGTAATTTCAAGTAATTAGATAACTTCTTGTTATTCAGCCAATCTTAAACACAAAATAAGAAAAACTTGTAATAAATTAGGATGATAAATGTTTTAATTAATAGTTTAGATTATATTTCTTTCTTTTTTTTTACCATCTTAGAGTTTTGTGGCAAACATGAGTCACTGAATGGCCCCTTGGTGAGGTTATAGTAAAAACACTTTACTATACGGAGTCCAGTACACATCCCTTTCTTTTTTTTTCCGGAGAATTCTAGCGCTATGCACAGCAGTAAATATTGACAAATGAGGTCCAGTATGAGCAGAGGATAAAAGAGATGCCTTTGCAGACCCACTGGGTATAATGTGTTTAAGTACAGCCAACATTTTATCAAATAAGTTTATTGTATTACTTACCCAGAGTCAGACAAACTCATCTGTAATAATCCCATCTCTTTGCATTCTGCTGAAAAATAGCTGCTGCTGGTGATAACTCCTGAGCATATTAATAGAGGGGCTACAGTAAGAACAACTAGCATCTCTATTCTGAGGAAATTGTCCTTCCAGCAACTTCAAGGTTGGGTGGTCTTACATTAATTTGTATTACAGGGCCTTACATGTTATGTATAAATTAGGAGTTCATTATTTTTTTTTCTCAGTTAAAAATTCTCAATTTTCATATTGGTGCTTGGTTAATTGATTGGTTATTTATTTAACTAATTAAACAGATTTTTGTTTTCCAATGATAGTTTTGAAATTAACATTAAAAATGAGGCAATGTGATAAATTTCTGAGTTTGTTTTTATTATGAAAGTAGAACATTTAAGGGTAAACCTGTTTGCAAGATCATATTTTCACAGATTCTTAAACAACAGCATAATGTTTGTATTGACATGAATCATTTACCAAAATTAATCTTTGGTTTAAAATAACAATCCATCTATCTCATCTTAACTCAAGTTTTGAAGTATGACATGTCTTCTTTAGTGCTAACTCAACATTCTTTACAGAAAAATGTATCCATGTCTCAAAAAATGGCTGTTTTTTTGTTTTTTTTTGTAATTATTGCATACAGTATTACCTTAGATTTTGCTTGTCATTTACAACAATTATTCAAGGAATGATCATTTTTTGTGTTTTACAATGCCTTTTCCTGATATATACACAATACCATTACCCCATATTGGGAAAGGTCATACCTTAACAAATTTTTTAAAATAAAGTTCTTTACTTCTCATGCAAGGCAATCCGATCACTAGCTCAAATCTGTCGCCACATTATAAAACATCTAAACTTTACATTATAGAATTACAGGAGTCTTATGGCAAATAAAGCAGAAATCAGATAAAAATCTATTGGTAAAGGTAATGAATTTAATTTTATTTCAATAAATATTTTTTTGGAGGGGTTTTTACTCATTTTTAATGAGTTATCTTAATGTTTATGACAACACTGTTTTCCAAATCATATCAAAGTTAGTAAGATGACTTAACCCAACCAAGACACAGACACCTCAAGAAACAAACTAACAAATGATTAGCCATCATGTTGGATTAACTGGAGTCTTTTTAATGTACATTCTGGGTAGCAGTCCACTTGTATTCACTATAAATATGGAATTGCTCTCTTTTTCTTTCTTCTTTGTCTTGAATTTAAATAGTCTTATATTTATTCGATTTCATATCCACATGCTTAAAAAAAGATTCAGCTTTTCTATGTCCAAGACTTCTCTGAATAATCCCTATTAGGAAAGCTGGGTGTTACTGTGTCTTAAATTTATTGTTCAGCTGAAAGGGATCATCAGCTAATGTGGTTGTGATATGCTAGATTCATTAAATTCTGTAACAATAAGAGTCAGATTTCCTTGAAAGAAAAAAAATAATGAAAATATAAGCATAATCATCAAAACAAATCCCTATTTAATGTAATTTATGGATTTCTAAGATTGAATGAAATGGAATAAATTAACAGAATTTTCATTTCTTTTCCTTGTTTTTCTCATTGTAGCATCTATTAATTTGAGATAGGCTTCACAAAATGTTTGAACACATAACTATACCACCAACTATACTCCACCATGTATGTCAATATTAACTGACTATATCATCCCTCTTAGTTTGAACCTATTCGGTGTCGCTGTCTATCTCTCCCAGCTGCTCCTCCAAGCCCAGGTGCTATTACGCTGACTAAGTCATGGATCACAATCAACCCCTTCGTTCAACACAGGAACATCCCTGTCAGTCTCCACTGTCTCCCCAGGCTCAGTCTGATCCCATTCCAGCCGTCTCACTGACCACAGCTGCCCCTGGCTTTGCACTGGAATTGGTTGGTCTGATGACTAGTGCGAATGGTCGATATCTGTCCCTGCATTGTGCACAAGACAGTGAAACTCACAACACTGTGTGCAATTTTGTGGTAGCAACGTGTGGGTGGTTTTACAAATGTGTCAAGAGATAGAAAAAAGATGCAAAGAAGATACAAAAGCAGTTGACTGTCTTTTTATCATAAAACTATAATGCCCTTCAAATAGGGAGGATGAGCTTTTGTGCACCAGAAATAGACACCAATTGGTTAACTAATGATGGTATTAGTGTGTGTGTTGGTGTGTGAATGACTGGGTCTGTCTGCACATGTGCTTGTGCATCAATGTCTGTGTGCCATCATTTGTGTGTATATGAGTGCATGTGCCTTTCACAGGTGATCAGTCAAGGCTATCCACTCAGCCTTTCCCTCACAGCCCCCTCATTACAGCCCACTATCTCCTCTAAACACCTGCAGCCCCACGGCCCACCTTCAGCTCCTGGGCCCACACGTTGCCTCTTTTTGTCCCAGTGTGGAAAGAGCCTGCCCATCACATCAATCTACTGCACTGTTTATATTTATGTACAGGAGAGAGAGGCTAAAAAAGGCCTCTCTTACTGTGGGCTTTATTGACTAAGCATTAAGTGGACATTATCAGGCGATAGTCCGGTTATTTATGAGGCGGTGATAAAGGCTGCAGGACTGAGTTATGTGAGAACCAGGAGCAGGATGAAAGCTGCTCATACAGAAGCACAGATATCCGACACTTGCCTCTCTCAGTCTTGGTAGAGAGGCAAAGAAAATGCGCCAAACAAGGCTAAAACACTCATGGATTTATGGGCAGCAAATTTATGCTCCTCATAGGTCAAATGAGGGGCTGTTTATCTGAGTTTCATTGTCACTGTCCTCGTGGCACCGTGCTGCAGGTACTGAAATTTTCATATTTGCTTAAGGCATGTAGCCAAACAAGGGAGAGGAGGGGGAATCTTGAGGCGCAGCACTTCAGTGACCTTCTGAACTTAGTTTTGAATTTTCATAACAACACAGTGCTTGTGCTTTCATATGTTGACAGAAATTATGCATGACAGATCATGCTTTCCCTTGATCGTGCATGTTGTACACTTCCTTGTGTTTTGTAGTGTTGTGTAGTAGCCTTACACAAAAGGTTTGTGACTGTCTCTGACCTTTTGCAGCATTGTTGACATTTAATGGCTACATACCATCAGTACCTTTGATTTTGTTCTCGTAGGATGAAGCCTGAAGCGACTTTGAGTCTTGTGTCACCTGTTTTTCCTCAATAAGCATACACAGCTGAGGAATTTATCTTCTTGTGTAGCTGCCATAAATGTCATCCTCACTCTGCCACTAAAATTCTTGACATACATATAACCTCACCTCTGTATACTGTACATCACCCCATCTTACCAGGCAAAGCCACCTCTCTCTTCAATAAACCAGGTCAACAAACAAAAAGCAATTACGTTGGGCAGCTGCCGCCTGGGAGTGGGTAATTACAGTGTGGTGTGGACAGCTTCATTCTAAACAGGTACTAAAAGCATCATTAATCATCCTCCCTCTGACGCCTCACCCTGGTCATGTGACACAGGCAGCTGATGAGCTGGGGAGGGAGATCCGCCTTAGGGGGGGAAGGAGAAGTTACTGATTGGCTACTTCCAGAAGTCCTTCTAGAGGTCAGCCAGTCAGCAGAGATGACCCGCCAATGACCTTGTATCACTTGACCCCTGAGGGCCTGAGGGTCACTCTCTCATATCAATTGGAGAGCAGGCAGCAAAGAAGGCAGAGGGGAAGACAAATGACACAGAGAAAGGCAAAAGGAGGAGAAGAATGGTGCAAGGGTAGATGGAAGGCACAGAGAGGGTTTGTGCAGAGAAACAGTGGGAGGGCTGAAGATGAAAAATAAAACAGTAGGCGTGAGGATTGATTGAGCACCTGGTCTTTCCCTTTTGCATGAAAAGGATGATGGGGAAAATGTGTTTTTATAGCAGCAAGGCCAGTCTTGATGGGTACTTCAATCCTGCACACCATTTTCTTTTTATTCTTGCTTCTTTTCCCGATTTCATTTTTCCCCCCATTACAATGCCAATCGGACTTCTGAAGGACTAAAAAGTTGATAGCATCAAGTGAATCTAATTAGCAATGAGTAAAAAAAGCTTCCTTGTTATGATCAGTCAGTTGCGTAAACAACAAAACAGCGAGAATCTGCGAAATGTGGATCCATTTTTCCAAATTAACTGAATAACACGCGCACACTGAGTTTTCTGGGCTGTGAAGCCGACTCAAAAATCAATTCTCTACATGAAATGAAAATAAGATAGTGCCTGATGGAGATCAACTGTGGAAAGTTCATGAACTGTTCTCTCAGTGAGCATAGGCTGTCACGGATGGCTGATTGACAGATGACACGCAAAAAAAAATTTGAAAGATAGAGTGCCACTGTCCTCATACTGGTGCCCATCCCTGTCTCTGTCACCCCTCCAGCTCACCCCCTGGGCTCCGCCCCTTTAACCCAGCTCCTCTTCTCTCTCCATATGTCTACGAATCTGTCACTATGGCAACCTCACCCCAGGGGCAGAGAGTAGGGGGTTGCCTCTGTTCAGACAAATAAGCATCGCAGGGCTCATTTATGATGGTTTGTTTAGGGATTATACTACACTGATGAGAGGTCAAAATCTGTGTTCTTGCACACATGTTTGGAAAGAAGACTGTATGTGTATGCTTGAGCTTATTTACATAAGATTGTGTGTGGCATCTTGTTGAACATATGTGCTATAACTGCACTGTTTAACATTTTAGAAGGATAAAAAAGACAGAAAAAGTGCATTTATTCAAGATGTAATTGGATATTTTGACAAGAAAATGGCACTTTTTTTCTACGTGATGAAAATTAAAGAGGGCAAAGCAACAGGGTATACTTCCGTTAAGTCAATGCCATCATTAGCACAGCGGGTTATGTGTTATACCTGATGTCTCTGATGCAATATCAGCAATCTTTCTAAGGGCTTAGTGCATTGTTTCCTCGCTTTTTTACTCCACTTTATGCTTGTCTGCAACTTTTCAAAGGTCAATCTGAACTAGTCAGTAGACAAAGCTAAATGGGAGAGGTCACATGAACAACACATATAGAGCAAATCCCCCTTGGTTGAGATTTTTGAAGCTGTCTCATGTCACAAAGATAACGTGCGTGACGCACTCCTGTACCATTCCAGCACCCAGCAGCAGAGGTCACAAGAAATGTAGATTTCTCCAGAATATCACACTTACAACCTTTACACAATTTCACCTCTGTGTGCACCCACCTTCTCAATCTTTTCCCCTTTCCTCCCATCTTCACGGTAACTTCCACTGACTCAAGGGCCTCACTCCACTCAACAGCACTCCACCACCCACACCCAAGAGCAAATTTCCCATTGCAGCCAGAAGTGCTGAGTGCTGCTGTTTGCTGTGTACACAGAAATTCGCTGAGGCTGTAAGCTGTCCCCAAACATCTGCTCCCTGGAGTGGAGCAAGAGTGGAGAGGCAAGGACTGGACTGGTGTGCATGTTGCAGAGTGTAGCTCAGACAGAATGTGTTATGTAGCCTATGGGTTTGTATGTGTGTGAGTGAATGCGCGTGTGAGTGAACAATTATTCAAATTGGTGCTTTGTATGTTTTTGAGCACTTTATTAGTAGCACCTAGGAAACAAAACACATATTTGTGTAATTGTACACAGGACATCCAAATAGGCATTGCACACACTCACACAGACAGGTGCACTTCATTTAAACTTTCTTGATGTAGAAATGGTTTGTTAGTCAAATATGTGAATGGGACCGATCAAAAAGACTAATAGTGCATGAAAGTCTTTGCAAATGAAGAAAAACAGTAAAATCAGACAAGCAGAAAAACTGAAAGGGAAAAACATTTCAAATGATCTACAACTGCAACAACAATCTAGAGTTAGAAAGATCTTAACATGATCAATTGATTTTAGTCTCCTGAGCTCTGGAAAGAATATTACATGCATATTATGCATTAAGTTAATTTAAGGTCGATGTAGCATTAATTAGAATGAGCTCTGAAATGTATATGTGTTCGTTTAAAATGTAGTGGAAGATATTCTGTATGGCACCTATGTTCACTCATCAGCTAACTTGCAACAGGATACAGAGGAAAATAGAGGCTATCAATAGCCTCATTCATCATGAACTAATACATCAGTGGATTTACTTTGATATCTTAGTTATATGTTTTGTGTTCAAGAGTTCTATGAAAGAAACTGTAAACAAAACTTTGTTTTCATGAATACTGATAATTAATTATTGTTAATTAAAATTAATCAAAAACATTTGAAGACTTCTGGAGAGGATTGCATGATTGGAAATCATTACTTTAAAGAAAAAGAAGAGAAAAATAGACAGAAACAGATGTTGAGTTTTTTTTTTGGATTTACTTAAATTTTTTGTACTTGAATTTGTGTGTTCAAGTTTAGCTAAGCTGCCAATCACATGAACCTTCAGAGAGAAATTACAGAATAAAAATTCATCAGACAGTGGTCACAGTCAAATGATTTTAAACGAAATGTCAGGGCTGAACAAAGTGCGGTTCTTCTTTTCACCTTCATTTCATCCTTCTTCTTTTCCAGTGTTTGCTCCTTTCTAGTTGAATATTTTTACCTAAATCTATTAAAACTATGATGAAGTGAGTCTGGATTTAAAAAGAAGTCAGAATATGCACGTTTTGTGATTGTGCACCATAAACTGAAGCCCTGTGGCAAGAGAACACACTTGCACAGGATGATAAGAGTTTCTAATAATGTCAATTTAACACACATCTCAGTTTGAACAATGAACAATAGAGACCATTTTTATAATTAGACATTGTCATTATGTTACTTCAAACATTATTGTCTCCATCATGAGCCTTGTAACCTTGGCAAGATCACACTTTGCATCGAAAGATGGCACATTTGTCGGTTTTGTTAAACATTTCAATTTGTACTATTTTGTATAGAGAAAGGCAGGCTTAAGGTTGTATCTTTTGCTTAAATGCAAATTTGAAATAAATTGAGTGCAACACTTTTTTCAGTCCTGCGCATATGTAAAATCATTCTAAGCAATAGTGAAAAAAAAATGTAAATGTTGCAGGCTGTTTTCCCTTAAGTTTGAAATTCTATTCTTTATAGCTTTTATCTAATATTAAGATAAACATATTACAATTTCTAGGGGATTAAACGAAACAACCATGTGTGAAATAAATTATCTGTGAGCATCTAATTAATAACTGCTGAAAATTTTGTAAGCACTGCCACTCATATTTAGTGCTTCAGTAACTTGAATTTTTTATTTTTGCTATTAAAAATAGCCTCGTAAGTTTTATTCAAAAACCTATAGTCTTTCATCCATTTTATAAAATGAGAAAGTAGCACATTTTTTGGCTTATTAATACAAGAGATTATCTGTAGGTGTGGTAAAAAAAGAAAAGAAAAGAAAAAAAGTATTATCTGTTCTTGTGGAATTATAATATGAACAATTATCATATGGCCTGGTCACGCTGCTATTCAGCTCCATGAAAAATTGTTATGTGGACACAGAGACCCACAGATAAGAACAAAAGCGCTGGGAGTTGCTGGTTTGGGGGAAAAAAAGAAAATGAATGAAAGAAAAAGCTCAGACTTGGAGGTCACCCAAATTAATGGTGCATCTTTCTCTCTGAGAGCCTCTGACCAGGTCATCGTTGTCCTGAGGCAAGACAAAGGTCAGGAGGTGAGAGTTGAACTCTGGTGTAACTGCATATATTAGTTTGGCCTTGCAGCCCTCCTGTCCACTTCTTTGCCCTAAAGAGATACGATTATCAAAGTATCATCAGAGGCATTCCATTTGCATGGATAAATTCTAATGAGAGCACATGTTCAGGGTTTAAAACACCCCTTGTTATTATTTTTTATTCCAGCAATTCATTTCAAACATAGTTTGATTTATTTGTTGTGATTCATTATTGTATCTATGGCAACGATCATATTCAGTTCAAATATGTTAGTTGAAATTCCCTTACAGAGAATAAATGTGGATGATTGTTAATCGATTGATATTATAACAGACATTAACATGATAGAAACACACTGTGATACCAAGAGCCACAGCAGTGTTTAAGGGTCTTGTTTACAATCATTTACTTTATACGATATGAGATGGGAATCTGGGAGGAGTATTTAGCTGCTGTAACTGCTGGGGCCACACAGTTTATGGGTGGATCCGCAAAACATCACAGACATTCTTTTATTATCTCTTCTCCCGCATGAGTGTTCAAACCAAATTATCATTTTCTGATGCATATAAACGGGTAATAAAAGACGCAACAATTCCCGATCGTGATGTTTCTGCGTTCCGTTAACATGCAGTTACAGATGCATGCAAATACCCCCAGATTTGTGCCTTAAATGGATCACCAAGAATCAATAGCCTACTGTAACACGTGTAGTCAATAAATCTATCCATCAATGATGGCATTTTAATCTCTCCGTTGGTAGAAGATAGTGAAAACTTCAGCACCAAAAGCTAGCTAAATTTTTCTAACTTATCAATTGCATTTGCTTGAGATATAGGCGTACCGTTTTAATACAATAAAAGATATTATCCTATTTAATTGTCATATTGCCAGATGCTTTGTTAAACTTACCGAAATGTTGAAAACGCGACGTAAGAAATAGGTTCTATTTGGGAGAGAAATAAATAGATGTAGACCTTCCAAAATAAATATTTTCTGTTTTAAATAAAATGTCTACACACAGTAGGTTACTTTTGAAAATTATTTTCAAGTAAAGTCGGTTCTTCAATTAATTGTCTAAAATAAACAAATAGCCTTCCACCGTTTTTATGGTCAATTGAACAAGTTTGTATCTTCGTTTACATTGTGTAGATAGGAGCGCAATGGGTTGACTGGAATTTCAATATTCAAATCACAGCGCCAGTCTGAAGCCCGGGATCATGACAAATCGCAGTCACCCGTTCTTGCATGGAGAAACCTGCCACTGCGCTTCTTGCGAATAGCATCCATCGTGGTAAACAAATAAAGGTAAAGCCTGATTGAGAGCGATGCAAACGCGAATCAAAACATCTGCCGGCTGGCGCAATTGCTGTCTAACGCACGATGCAGTTCAGGGGCAGGTGCTTTGATCATGCTGGTCCAGACGCGAGGGTGTCCAAGGGGGTCAGCGTTTGAGTGCCGAGACGGGGCTCGGGCCGATAGTCTCAGAGCAGTCCGTCTCTTTCTAATTTCTTCTGTTTCATGCGTCTGTTCTGAAACCAAACTTTAACTTGGGTCTCGGTGAGCTGGAGGGTGCTGGCGACCTCCACCCGCCTGGCTCGCGTGAGGTACTTGTTAAAATGGAACTCCTTCTCCAGTTCAGTCAGCTGCTTGGTGCTGTAGATGGTCCTTGGGGCCCCGTTTACTGTCGGATGGTCGTCCATGCAGATGCTGCGGTTTCCATCCTCCTGGACACCGAGGCCCGGGCCGACAATACTGAGCCCACGGGTCATGTGCTTTCTGGCTGGGAACAGAGCACATGAATACAGTCGTCAGCAAGATCAATCGGGCGACCCACAAAAGAAGCAGAAAACTTCTCTGAATTAAATTATCCACGCCCATGTTGTAGAAACGAGATGTGAATTTGCCACAGCTTCGAAAGATAAAAAAAATAAAAAATAAAAAAAATAAAAAATCTGTTCTATTAAAAATGTGTCCACTTTATATATAGTTAGAACTTTGTATCCCGGGAAATAAAACATTTACAACAAATCTAACCGTTCTGAAAAGCTTATTTGATATTTATGGGAACTATCAATTTCATAAATTATCCTAAATAGAGTGATGCTAGTAACCTTTCAACAAGCCTCAAATGATAAGAAACTGATTTGTAGGAAATAGCCAAGAGCCAGTTTTTTTTTCTCTGAGACATATTTCTTATTTGTTTATGCACAAATGTGGGTATAATAACAGAAATCTTGTAAAAGTTTCGAAAGCTTTGAATGGACACGTGAGAGATGTTGACATTTTAATTGCCCTGCAGTTCTATAATGCTGCTTGCAATGCTCCAAACCAACAGGAAAAAAATGCTGTATATTGCAAGTATAGTCAGGGAAATGTTTGACAGCAACAACTTTGTAGCATTTAGAGTCCATTAACTGTATTCATCAGAATCACTAATTATTTGCCTTTGGGCTTGTCTGTGTCAATGAAAGTTTAACAGTTTACAAATCCATACAAACAAAGCTTAATGAAAAATGCTCCCATTTTTTGTTCTCTGGGGTTTCTGGGTTACACATTAAAGTATCATCTTTGCTACTTATGAGCAATGAATGACAGGGGACTGGAGCTATATCTTGATTTTTCATCGCTGACATTGTGGGTTGTCATGAGTGTGTCTTTGCCTCTGAGAAAATGTACTGCTGCTGCATAATGGAGCCAGGTGTAGAGCAAAGCCTCCCACCACACTTCACAGAGATGAAGGTTAACAGGCCTCTAGTCACTTGGAAAAGTGTAGCATCTGTTGAGGTCAGATTTAGGGTACATGTCAACATCCATGTTGTAAAAAATTAATGTGAAGGTAGAATAAGAAGACTGTAAGTATGAGGGACCAATACACAGAAGTGGTATGTAATTAAGAACTTCATCTTTCAGGGGTGAAAATCACATGCACATACTGATTAATGGCTGCAAAGATAATAGAATTGATGATAGCCAGAAGGAATAAAAGAATCAAACTAAATATTTGAGGAATGACTTGCACACTTAAAAATAGCCAGCGAACAGAATGGAAGGGCCTTCCAAGCCAAGGAGAAGGAAGAAGAAAAGGGATAGATCAATACACATTGCCTCAGTCATCTGGGCATCCAGCCCACAGTAATTCAGGTGCTGTCAAAGCATAATTGAAGAATGACGCACAGGGAGTGTATACACTGAGCCAGGAGATCAGGTTACAGTGGGTCTGCGGAGGCCTTTCAACACGGAAGAATACGCAAGACTTTTTTTTTTGTGCCAAAACCAATACAACCTCAAGAGGAAAGCGCACTTTCACTAATGATTCTTTTACAAGTTACACAGTGGTGCTAATGAGTTACTCCTACAGATAATCTCCTTCAGAGAGATGCAGAAAGAGGTTACAGAGATACTAACAAAGCTGGGTGGAAATGTCTCTGCGTGGGTATGTATGAGTAAATGGCTTTCTCAAGTGCATGGATTCAGATCAAAGGAGCAGCTTTGTTTGATGGATAAAGTGACTTCTAGACAGATCGAAGGTGTGTTTGTCATTTTGTACTTCCATCACTAAGGCAGCATTCAGCTACATCCACAAAAATGTAACATGTAAACAAGCATGATTAAAACATTTGATTATTCAAGAGAAACCACTGTTGTTACATTTTATACAACAGAGGCTAATTCTCTGAAATATGTATTCAAGAGTGAGTGCATACATATTAATTTGTTCTGTGGTTCAGCTAAATTGATTATATACTAATCAAAATGTACTTCATTATAACCACAAATCTGACTTACAAGTCTACAGATAGGTGGTAAAAGTTGCATTTTTTATTCTACTAACCTTAGGTTTGCAATTTTATAATTTGCTTGTTTTATCCCCTGCAGAGGAACTTTTTGGGCCCTTAGGCAGATTGTGATCAAGTTTCTGGTTTGTCACTGAACATTTGGGTCAGTAGCACCCTTACAACAGGCAGAGACCACCACTGTTGTAAATCTTCCTCCAAGTAAAATTTATGAAACCTAACCCAAGAACAGCGGCCAGTCAGTCAAAAGACACTATTGATCAAATGAAGGATCTATATAAGAAACTATAACTCACATAAAATTGAGGATTGATAGACGCTTTTCACATTAGCAGCCTATTGGTATTTTTAAACCTTGGATGTGTATTCTTCTGTGGGCTCTCTGCCCAGAACTCATCAGTCAGGGAAATGATGATCTGTGACAGCAATTATGTTAAAAAGGTGGACACATGTAAAGGTGCTGCAAACTGAAATCAATACACAAGGGCTTTCATTACAAACAGACAACTAATCAATACTTGGGGAGCACTCCAGCTAACAGGAGTAAGTTTTACTCAACTTCCAGTGAGTCTCGACAGGCAGTGGTCTGTTGCATTATTCAAAGTCTATGGTTAGTAAGGGCAAGGGTAAATAATTAATCACCTTCTGGGTTGAATATACACTGGGGCTAAGCAGGCCATTCACTGTACGTCACCCCCTTCTCTTTTCAGTTTAAACCCTGCTTCTAACAGTAGGTGGAGCAAAAATGCTAAATAACCTTAACATGAAACCGTTACGGAAATATGGACCAGCTTCTCATGTGCATATTCAAATGTTTCATTCAGCAAACAGTTACTGCATGCTGCCAGTCAAATTGTTTGAATTGACATTTATGCGTTTTAATTCAATGTTGTTTCTTGGCGACAAAAAAGTTGTTTTCGGTGACGCACAAAGCACGTCAGCTACTTCCCCCCCTTTTTTCAAAGCTCCAGTATAAAAGTTCTAACAAAGTTTTTTGGCTGGCAATAAAAGTTACACAAAACGTACAATTAAGCTCTTAACAATTTCTACTAAAAACGAATTTAAACGTGACTAAATTTATCAACCCCTCTATAGCTCAGCAACCTCTAAAATCTTACCCGCCCGTTGCTGACTCCTTTTAACTCTCATCCACTCAAAAGTTTTCTTCCTGTCATCCGTAGCAACTCCGTCACAGTCCGAGCTGTTCGAAATTCCCGAGGCAACGTGAATTTCGCAGCTATTCTTAGAGGATGTGTGAATTTGCTCTGCAAGTGACCCAAAATAGCAGTGTCTGGTCTCGTTGTTGTTTGAATATCCGAGTCCCAGCGAGCCCTGCGCCCTGCACCGCCAGGGGACACGGCACGAATGGTGGGAGGCCGGTGTCGAGAAGCCCTCGAGAGACTCACACTGCGGTGGAGGAGGAGGGCTGTCCGGGGAGGTGCACACAGTCAAATACGAAGAATAGAATTCAGAAGCAGTTTCCACCACCAGTTTCCTCCCCTCATGAAGACTGGTGAGTTCAAGATGAGACCTGCCGCCCAGGTCCAGGTTTATGACCTCTTTTGCTCGGTTGAAGTCAGTGAACAGAGGGCTTTTCTCCCCTCCGGTCGTTAACTCTTGATAGGAAGTCATTATCACCTTTTCTCTGCATAATCATTGGATGGGTTGCACTTCATGCCCGGCCTCTCATGCATGAGCAAAGCACGGCCAGGCGGCTGGACGAACGTGCATGGTGACATTCCTCAGAGGAGAAAGAGCAGTCCCTGATTGATGGAGATGACGTGCCCTCCTGGTCTCGGCCAATAGCCGGACACCTTTTTCATCAGGGAGGACAAAACTGATTAAGCCGAGCAAGCAACTCGTGAAACTCACATTAAGTCAACAATTAAACGTTGCTGGAGTTCAGCAGGCCACTGCAAAAACTGTACAAATCATAATCAGTTGCAGAGACCATCATCGGACACTGAGGGCCTTCATGGGCCTGTCACTTATTCAGAGAGAGTATGACTACATTAACATAAAGCATGTTTTAGGACAAATTCCTGTGCAAACTTTATTTTTGTTACTTTTCTCTTAAAGGAGCCATAAAAACGTTTCCCTAGGACAAATCAGCATAATATAAGCCTAGCTAATGGATTATTCAAATTTTCAAATGCTTCTTGAAAACCCGAGGCTCTGTTCCGCAAAGGGCTGAGGTCATGTGAAAGGCACGCTTAATGAGTTCAGAGGTCCAGGCAGCTGGTATTTAGAAGTCAGTCAAAGCGGATTTGTGACTATCCCCCTATACTAAAAAAAAAAGCTAAATAAAAAAGTAGGCACTTTTAATGATTAGGCAGTTAATATTAACCTAGAAGACGTGTTTTCTCTGCCATTTTCAATTTTTTGATTGGTTGACAACGCTGAAATAGCCGGATTGTTTTGTTGCTGATTCATATTAGAGAATAATTTATGTGTGTATGGGTTTTTAGTCTGAAATAGCTAAATGTCTGGGACACTGCATGCAAAGCTGACACTTAAAATGAAAAATTCTCTAATCAGCACCCGAAAAGACAGAAATCATACAAAAATAAAAGGAGAACTAAAACTGGGATAATGAAGAGACGGAGCAATAGCAGACCTTTAGGTCTTGAGCCAACATGTCAGTGTTTTCACATAGGGAGAAATGAAAGTATGAAGAAGTTCCACAGCAGTTGCCTGACCTACTTTCAAGACGCTCTAATTATTTGGAATTAATAAAATTATAATTCCTTCGCTAGTATTAGTTTTAAATAATAATTGCAAATTGTAAATAAATAAATAATTAAAATCAATAAATGACTAAATAACTTGATTCATACTGAGAAAAAGTTACATTATCTTTTTCTTATAATAATAATAATGATAATAATAATAATAAGCAGTAGGCTACATCGTAACATTTAATTATCCTTTAAACCCTAAATCTCAAGCTACTCTGTTCTTATCCGTTTACTTTAATAATATTTCCCATGTCTGTTAAGTTTGTAGTAATTACAAAATAATTCAGCGTAATGAACAACTTCTAACTGCATTCTTACAACACAGAAATATGGTCCCAGCTGTGGGAGTTAATGGGATTCTACAGGCAGCGATGTGCTGAATGACTGAGTGCAATATATCCCTTCTCTCCATGCATTTGCATGGTGCACTGATCCATCTTCATGTCAGCTCGGAGGTTACTCAGGGTTCACGCGCTAGCTTGTTTCTCTCCTCCACACTCAATAAATAAATCTCTGCAGCTTTCTGTTTACCGCCTGAATATAAATTTGTTTGCAGTCGATCGAAGACCTGTGCGGAGGTATTAGAAATTGTATTTCTGTAATGGCTTTCAGCAGAGGGTGGAGGAGGGGGGTGGGAAGGGTTTGCAGAGAGGGGAAAAGAGAAAAAAAGGGGAGAAAAAACAGGTGTGAACAATCTCTGCTTTTTCCATTTGCAACCCAAGTTAAAAAACGCAGCAGCCTCATCCTGTTACAGTTCTTGGACTGCATTTAAATTACTTAGTAATCTCTTTGTCGCATAAGAACACTAAAGCAATCCATGTTTGGTCCAAGAAGTGCCATATGTTTGATTAGCATATTTGAAGTGTTGTTCCACATCACTGCCCAGTGCTAATAAAATTAAACATTTTAGTACAAAAGCAGTAGCCTAACAAAACATCTTCAGATGAGATACTGCAGTCTGATGTATTTGTTTAACCACAAGTTCGGCACAACATCTAAAAAGAAACAAGTCGGATTTTCTGAATTCTATTATGAATTTGTTTCTCCCCAAAACCGAAACGTAAATATTCTGCCTTCAAACAGCCTCTAAAATTTCATTAGATACATTCTCATTTGCTGCATAATGTCAATTGTTGTGACTGCAGGTGAGGTAAACATGCTAGCACTTGACAGGAGGAAGAAAGCAGGAAGAGCAAATTGACTCAAGCTAATTTGTTTTGGCGTCCATGCTTTGACGAGTGTCAATAGGCAGTCAAGGTCCTGGATCAGTGTGGTCGTGCTCGGATTACCTCCTTGGTTTCGACGAATTCTTATGCTGTTGCTGCTGACATGCAGTGGCTGCTGTTGACACCAGACCCTTGTCTGGCCGTGCAACACTGTCGGGCCTCATTATGTGTCAGCTCTTGACCCCTCACAAGACTGGGAATTAACCAGCGCTGACAGACGAGTGTCACCACCAGCGAGACAGGTCATTGCTGTTAATGCAGTCCCAAGGAGGGGAAGATGACAGCCATCGATGGCTGGTTTATGGTGCAAGGCTCATCAGGCATTTTGATTGAGCTGTAATATGGCAAAGGGGCAAAGAGGCACAGTGCAGGAGAAAACAGTGGAATTGATTGAAAGGATCAGAGCAGGACTGAAGAAGAAGCAGACAAAGTGAAACACATTGACCAACTGAATGATGACTATCTATGTGATTGATAGGGCATGTCATCTTTTTTTCAAATATTGACATTTTTGAAAAATTGTGATGTCAGATATTAAGTTCAGCTTGGTGTGTACCCAGCCCACACACAATCAAGGAAATACCACATGAAAACAAAACATTAATCCGCTCACGTCATGGAAATTTTAATTGTTGTCTTTGTTTTGATGTAAAATGATACGAAATCCATCGCAGGCTATGAACCATTATCATAAATCCAATACAACTACTGTGTAAATGGCCAGGGACATTACAGATAACTGCATTGTGCATAGGCTCATCTCTGTGACAACGAAGCAATACCTTACTAATACTAGGACTTTTCAACAATAGCCTGTAGTATGTGTTGCAGCACTTCACAGCTTCAGTGAGCCAAGAGGCTTGGAGTCGGCAGAATCCCAAACATCATGACAACAAGCCATCAGTCATCTTCCCCCCAAGCTGCTGTGCACACTTGTGTGTTTCCGGAGTTCTTACTGTGGGAAATGAGCAGGGTTAAACATGAAACAGGAGGAAATGTTTATCATTGCAGCTCACTCTGCAATATTCTCCCTTATACAGCCCTGCTTTAGCTGCAGGGAAAGAGAGAGGAAGCTGTAAACTTGTATATATATATATATATATATCTATACTTGTATATATAAATATAAATAT
>JAVQJG010269613.1:0-15160 GCA_036024015.1 Craterocephalus amniculus
ATAGATAGATAGATAGATAGATAGATAGATAGATAGATAGATAGATAGATAGATAGATAGATAGATAGATAGATAGATAGATAGATAGATAGATACATAGATAGATAGATAGATAGATACATAGATAAAAAGGTTGCGTATCTGGCAAACAACCCACTCTGTGCCCTGACTTCATCACTTGTGTGTACTCACGGGTCAAATAACCACTCCAGTGTGCTTTACCTCAAGTCAAATCCAGTAAGCTTTTTCACTGTGAAAACAGAAAAAGTATCCAACTTTTCTTCTTGGTTCACAGTTACAGTTTATCAGAAGTGACAGCAAATATCCCTTAAGAAGTGGTCACAGCCAAGTGTTCACTAGTTCTATCAAAGCTACACCAGTCTGATTATTTAACCCGCTGAAGCAGTGAAAAGAAAACAGTAAGCAAGATTCAAAGCGTTCTCAAAGGTGCTGATTCTGGATCCATTTATACTGAACCTAACCCATCATACTATTTTATTTTAAAAGACTAACAAACTAATATAGCCATGGGCATCGTCAGTTCTTTCCACATGTATTTTATAAAGGACGTTTTTGCGTGAATTATCCCTGGTGCAGCAGGCAGACCTCGTTACAGGTGTAGCTGTTATGAAATGGGTCTCCAGTTGCAACACTTCAGAAATTAGTCATTTATATCTT
The DNA here is from genome assembly GCA_036024015.1 of Craterocephalus amniculus. NCBI lineage: Eukaryota > Metazoa > Chordata > Actinopteri > Atheriniformes > Atherinidae > Craterocephalus > Craterocephalus amniculus. The sequence goes on from JAVQJG010269613.1 coordinate 679, forward strand.
AAAGTTAAACTCTTTCATTAGGTCAGAAATTTCCAAAGGGGATCAGCTGTTTTCAGTTGTTCTCCAAAGCAGTGGAACTGCAATTTTTCAGACAAAATTTAGAAGTTTCTTCATTTCATCATATTATGGTGGTAGTGGTGATGATGTGCAGGAAAGACGCTGTGGCACATGCCCTGTGTTTAAGTTTGGCTGTCAGTTGTAATATATTTGTGTAAACAGCCGCTTTTGTGGTTTGGGTTTACAGTTTAAACAATTGTGTACGTGCCTGATGCTCAACATTGTTCTTAATACAAAACTTGTTTCTGTCGTGGCAAGAACCCAAATCTCTGAGAGGAGATGATGTGGGGTAGTGGGGCTGGTGGAGTCTGGTTGCTCCTGCAGGTCATTTTAAGAAAGAAGCCTTGATGATAATGGATGAGGCCCAGTTTTGCTTTAACAGCAAAAGATTTTACCCTCTGGTTTTTTTTCTACGAATCTTATTCATTCATGGATATTTAGCACAAATGCTACACCAGCAAGCCCTTAGGTGGCTTCCAACCAGTGGCTCACTTATATGAGCTCTGTAAGCAGCCATTTTGTGTCTTTAAGGTCAACCCTCTATATAACAAGCATTTTCTTGTATTGTTACAGCTTTGTGAGACTGAGGGTAAATCACCGTCCAAGAGGAAGTATTTTGTCTTTTTCTGTTGTTTAGCCTGACTGTATTGGTCTTATCTGATTGTAAGTGGAAGGAGCAATTTCTACTTCTCTTTTCTGATATAAGAATTTTTTTAAGGAAAAGGTTTCCAAATCTCTCGAGGCCCTGGCACACAAATATATCAAAGATAAAATCACCCCTTCACCACCATAAAACGAATGAAATGAATAAAAAGTGCAATATTATAAACAGTAGCCAACCATTAAACATAGTTCTTAGAAAAATTGTGTCGCTGTTGAAGTATGATATCAAATACTGACAACCATTAATTCCAGCTTCAGGATGGCATCATATACAGAAGTTCGCACATTTTCATTTTCCTGTGAGAATAATTTTGGAAACACTAACCTTTATGTTTTATTCAAATGTCTGATACATAATACATGATGTCTTGTGTGATTAGTGACTGTGTGTGAGAGTGTGTGTATGCGCACTTCATGGATTCTTTTTAATTGGCTAGAGAATGAGGCTCTCTGACCAGCGTCTCATACTGGGGACATAATTAGAAATACACACTGGATGATGGGTAGAACAGAAGGGCGGCTCCATAAAACTGGCCTAATGCTGTGTTTAAAGGAGCTGTTCACCTTCTTTGAAGAACAGTGACATGAGCTCCTAATCTGTTGGCAGTGTGCTGAATGCAACAGATTACAGAAGGAATAAGATGCTCGAGAAATCTACCACTGTAAATATGTGCATGATCAACAATTTTAGCCGGCTTAGAAAAATAGTAAACTTCCATTCAAACTCCATCTAAAGAATACAGTCCTACTCTGTTACTGTCATTTTGTGACATTTGATCCATTTGAATCAGAAAAGGTCAAATCCACAGTCTCTGTCAAGCAGTTTGATGAGAATAAAACAGCTGATGGAGAGGTCATGTGGTAAAATTACTGTTAATATACTTTCAACACATTGAAATGACTTAGTCATATTCAAGTGACCGTGTCATGAGTAAAATATGCTTTGCAACTGGATTCCCCAAATTGTGCAAAAAAAAAGTAATATTGCTGACAGATAGGGGTCTCATATGACCCTACTTCAAAGAAACCAAACCACACCAACATGGATTCATTCCAAGCAAGCAGGGAGAAATATGTAACCCGTCTCCCTGGCAAATAATAGTGCGGTCCCACATCCCCTGCAGGCCCTGGTTGAAGTGATTCACTTTGCTGTGATGTTATAAAATATACATTTTTTGAACAGTCATTCAAATTATTTCGAGCCGAGAAGTGACAGTGTTCATCTGACTCAACAAATTAGTCACAAACACTGAGATATGTAGCACACAGATTTGACTTGTTTGGACGCAGCCCACACTCGAGTGACCACTGCTCCTTTTATCCCCCTGACACAGTGCTTCTAGTGATTATTCCAGAACAGAGGCATGCATTGTTCCACCGGCTGAGGTGGACTTACCTGTTTTTTTTGTTGTTTGTTTGTGTTTTCTTTTATTCATGATGATAACACATTTATAAGCCAGACAACAGAGTGATTCATAGATTGTTAAATATCAGTCTGATCAAAATAGGAATAAGGTAGGCTAACAAAACAGCCACACCAGAGGAGGCCCTCAGAGCGGAATGTTTTAGTACCTCAATTGCTGCATACTAGACCAAATAGGCAGTATCATAATGCAGTGCAGGTTAATATGAGCCTGTCTTTATGACACATACACATACAGGAAGCGCTTGCCCTCACCTTACTACTGTTTATACCTCAGGACAGTAAACTATATACTGTAATGCTGTTACTGAGGGCCTTCAGGTTTGTTGATTCAAAGTGACATTTAACACATACAATCAGAAACCTGGTTCACTCTGTGGACACACATCACATCACCACAGAACACTAGAAACTGCCATGTCACTTAAGCAGCCCACATATGATGATGATAATCTGGACAGATGTGGATTTACATGAACTACATATGTCTTATTGAGCAAATCTTGTTTCTTTATTAATACAGTCTGACACAAAACCAATAAAAGAAAATAATTTTGGAAATAACTGCAATTTTGATGGAACTATGTTGCGATTGTACTCTTCACTTTCTTTGAATTGTAAATATTCTAAAAACTCTGAAGAAGTCTACATGATAGTTAGCCCATTCTGACATATCAGAAAAAAAATAAGACACTGTGCTATTATTCATTAATCTGCTTATTTTCCCTGCTCCCCATCTATTGTATATCATCCATCCATTAACTTTCTATATCAGCTTAGTTAAAGGGAAGGCCATGAGAAGGCCAAAGCCACCAACTTCCAGGCAAGAGGCAGGGTACACCCTGGACAGGTCGTCAGTCCATCGCAGGGAAACACAGAAACAAACAATCACTTGGGAAAATTATAGAGAAATTAATTAACAGATTCCACACAGAAGGCCAAGGTTCAAACCAGGAACCTTTTTGCTGTGAAGAGACAAATCTAGTTTCAGAAAGTCAAAGGAGATCAAAACTTTTTTTTAATAGACTACATATGCACTAATTGCTATATAATCAAAAATACATAGATAAATTAAAGATGGTAATGAGTCAGTGGTTTCTGAAATAATATTTGTTAAATCTTTTTTCATACTTAGTTATGTTCAAATGTGACCCCATAGTGTGCAGTCCCATTATCAGTCAGCTCACATGTCTGAACTGATCACTTATCAGCAAAAACCACATGGATTTTTCATGTGACCCACATTACTCGTGTGATTTACGTGTGAATTACATGTGATTCAGATGCGACAAACATGGGAAAATAGGTGATTCACATGTGAAACACATCAGAAGACATCGTTTTTTCATAAGGGTTGAAAAGAGATTGTACAGAAGCATCTTCCACGCCTCAACTGTCTCATAAAGCTTTAATGAAAGGCAAGGTAACCACTAGCAGCAACTTACACATCCTACTCTATCAGATTTGTAGGATGACAGTCAAATGAAGTGAGAACTACCTGGCATCTTGCAGGATTTCTCAGTTGTTCCAAGATTACTTTAGTGACAGACAATTTCCTTCAAAGATCAGTTGCAGCCATCTTTTAAGACTGGTTTTTGAAGCAGAGCTGCATCACAGACATTTGTGATACTCCATACGGAATTGCTGTAAATGAAGTCAACTTAGAGAAATTCAAAACACATTACATGATGACATCAAATAATGAGTGAGTCATGCACACATGCATGAATCGTTTTTGCTTTTCAAATTTCAAACGTTAACCGCTATTTAGGTTGCAATCTACTGTACCAGCAGATACTGACCCTTACTGGCAATTCTGATGTGACACTTATAGCAGTTCAGGAGAAACAGGAGAAACATTAGGAATCATCAAAAACAGAACAAATGAGCATTCATTTATTAAAATACGTATGAGTGGTAGATATTAAGTTTTTATTCTCTGTTTACTTTCCTGCTTCAGTCTAATTTAAGAAACTTAACTATCATGCTAGATTTTAGTAATTATATGTCACTGTGTTAGATAAAGGAGTGATGAGGTCACCGCAATTGTTCTCTCTTCCACATGGTCATCTTAGGTAACTTATAGGTTTGCTTCCAAAAATAGCTTCTGTCTTTTTAAAGTAGAATGAGGAAAACTTGTACATCTTCAAAGGGCTTTTTTAATAATTATTTTCAAAGCAAAACATAAAAAAGCACACTGAGAGCAGTCCAGCATATGATAAATAAATACAGAACAAACAAAATATAAAACATTGTCACTATGAATCATAGAAAAGATGTACAAATCAGGAAGGAATAATAAGATGCTTTAAGTTATTTCAATGACTAATAACAGAGAGAACAAAGAATCATCTGTACATACGAGAAATGCCTTTAGGGAGAATAAAATCTCACCCCAATAAAAGCAGCAGGAAGTGAGTATATTGAAAATATGTTGAGAGTCCAGAACAATTTATCATCTCTTTAAGATAACCCTCTGGTGAAAGTCATTAAAAGAAACCCCCTGCAATCTTACAACAAAGGTGTGTTCCTATTTTAATGACTGCCAAACCAGAAAATGACAGTAAACTAAATAAAACTAAAGTAATACGTATAATCCCCATAAATTTATGTAGAGCACAGTCTTATAAATTCTGTTTAAAGTCCAAGTGAACTGATGCTCATTAGCTGATTGGAACAGACAGCTATTACATCTAAATCACACTGTCTGAATCAGTGTTTATAGAATATGGTCTATGATTCTGTTATTTTTAACTCTGGAGCTATTATTGTCTGGGCATGTTGTGATTCTCCACATGTCATGACAGGCATCAATTGGACATAAAGGAACATATGAACGAATGCAGAGAGCAAAGTGAATCATACTGCAGTTACAGTACATCTGAAATTATAAGAAGCATTTGTCACTGACAGAATATAGAAACACTAAATATAGTAAAATGTATTACCGCAATTAAACATGTTAGACCGTTTTTCAGTAATTTAAGGCCAATTTATCTGTCAATATGATCTAGAATTATGCTTAAGTATATTTTACCAACAAAAGGGGCATTTGTAAAGCACACTTTTTTAAAGGAAACCTTCAGTATTATCTGTAGTAATAACTATGGTATGATCTAATATTGCTCTTTTCCCCATGAAAATAAAACTTGTAAAACTGATCATGCTGTTTACATATAGTAAGTGAAATTATCTCATGCGGATTTACGATCTGCAGTCCATACAAAACCCTTTGGCCTCACACCCTAAACTCTGCCAAACAAAAAAAAATAAAAACTATTTTTGTTGTAGAAAAACATAACTTATATCACCACTATTTAAGTATTTAAATGGCATATTTCAAAAACAGAGATGCAAAAACTCTCACATATTAATAAAATCAACAAGTTGTAATAACAAATTATCAATTAATGTGAGACATGCAGCCAAAGAAACAGAACTTTGGCCGATTTTTTCAGTGATAAATCCTCTAAGGATAGCTAATTTGGTATCCCTCATGCATCCTACCTGTACTCTTAGCTCTCTACAGCAGGTAAAAGTAAAACAATTTCTCTATTTGTCATATCTTTTGCTCTGTTCCCCTTCTTTCTTTCTTTTCTTTATCCACCTACCATATTATTCTCATGCATTTCAATGGTACATCGGCAATGGTCAAACCGGCAGGTGCACTGACATATAGTTGCTGGAATGTGACGGAGTAAAGAAAAACTCTGTTGTAATGTGATTCAGCATCCCAGTGGCTGGAGATAACCCCCAGGCTAATTGTGCAGAGAAGAAAACTGCACAAGCTGTCAAACATAGTGCACAATTCTTCACACTTTCACTGCAAGACCGAAAGATCCAAGAGATCATTCCTGCTGGCAGCCAACAGGCTTCAGAACAAGACTTGGCTTATTAATTAATTAGTGATTATTTTCAATTTAATAAACAAAAGAAACTAAAAAGAAACAAAGAAACTGCTGCAACATTACAATTTTCCTCGGGCAATTTCTTTCTTTTTCATTTAATTAAATCTTTATACATCCCAAACAAAACCACAATGAATATCATATTTGGGAAAGATATGATCTTTAATTTGTCTTAATAATATTAATCAATAAGTGTGTTTTTTTCTGAAATCATACTTAAGGTTGAGATGAACTGTGTGTGTTTTATTAACCAAAACAACCAAAAATTACTGAAAACATCAAGTAAGATACATAACCAAGCCCACTCAAATGTAACAAATTCTGTTGATAACAGGATAACATATTCAGTCTGACTGACTGAATATGTTATCCGAGTTCCCTGGACACAAGAGCAAAGTCATTTTCAATAAGGAAAAAAAAGTATAGTTTTTCTACTTTCCTCAAGCACAAAAAATCTATATGAAGTGCATGATGACTGTGGTAAGAAAAACATTATCTAGAGATTTTGTGGGTAACAGCACAGATGGAAGGGGAACTAGTACCCTGATTATGGCACTTCAGCTGTCAAACTGTCACATTCAACTTTACTGACACAAGCCCAACTACCTTCTCTGTTTCAGTGGTAGGTAAGGCAGGATGACAGGCAGCAAGCTAATAATCTATGTCTGAAAAGCCTGGAATCACTGGGAGTGGGCCGGCCAAGCGAAATCTTTAAAAACAACACAAATTCAAAGAGGACGAAACCTCAAAATCAATCTGCTGCTCTAATGTTTGCAGGGAATCGTAATTTTAAATATGTAATTTTTATTTAATGACACTATAACATCAAGGCCAGTCCTTACTTTCCCCTGCTGTTTTCATTCATATAGTGTCAATGATCATTTGCCTTTTTTTCCACCAAAAAATTAAACAACCTCCAGCAGCGACTTTACACATGGATAAGAATTCAAAGTTGCCATGTCAAGCTGACCTGCCACTGCCGAGGGACACGGCAATTCCTCCCATTTCAGGATGGCCTTGTCATCCTCTGGTGTAAGAAGTGTAAGAAGCTTTCTTCCTCACAGAAATCATCATTCACCTCTGATGGTAACAATTTAAGGGCAGCCAATGGGTGGCTTGGCCGTGCCTGATCTGTAACAAAACAAAAAGATATTTAAGTTAGCTACTTGTGTAACACCGGTTGTCTGGCTTGAGTGACATGTCTCGCTAAGGGATACGTTCCCTCTGCGTATTCCTCAGAGGCACTATGTCAGTCCTGATTGGTTGGTGATTGTGATGCATCACCTATCTTTAATTAAATGCACTATGACACAATTCCTTTCAAAAGAATCTGGCGTTGTCCAGACAGCTCTGTCTGGTGAGTCGTCTCACTCGGGCTACTCTGAGAACCAGGATAATGCAAATACACTCATAAAGTTCTCCTTCATAGCATTCTTTGCCCTGCTTCTCCTCAAAGCTGGGTGGCAGCCAGACTCTGGACAAATATGAGTCTTGGCCCGACAAGCTTATTTGGTGTGCTAGCCGTTGTCAGAGACTCTTCACGGTGAAACAGAATCAATTCCAGCATGAACCGGCGCTCACACAGCCGACCAGGCGTGTGCCAGCCCGAGGCAACCTGAGCAGATCTGGTGTGGATCCTTGCTCGAGATTTTTTTGCCACAGATGCAGAAATGAAACCCAGAGTTCCCATCCCCTCTGGTGTGAGGGAAGTTTTATTTTTTAAAATTTTTGATAAGTAGAGTGCTAGCTTAAATGAATGTGTTAGCTGGAGTGCTATCACAAGACAAGTTAGCTGGTATGCTGATGTGACAGCAAGGGTCCTGGCACTCTGATTGATCATGTGCCTTGGCTACTTGGCCACAGGGATATACCTTTGGCTGATGGGTAAGCGCACATGACTTTCATCTGGGAGGTTGTGGGATTAATCCCCGCCCGGGCCCTTCTTCATCCTACCACACTAACGGTGAAAGTGTAACCTAGCGGTTATACGCCTCAGTCTATAGAGACGACTCAGCAAAAGTGTCCAGTGTCAGAATGGAAAGTTTAGCTAGTTAGCAGTGCATTGAGAAATGCTCCATATGAAGTGGTAAGAGGTGTTTAAGTAGTCTGTGTCATAGTGCAGGTTTTGAAGTGAGTATCATGACCATCAACAGCCAATCAGAACTGGCGTAATGAGATATGTGCTTCTGAGGAACACACAGAGGAAGCATATCCCACAGCGAGACATCCAAACGAGTGCCATGAAGGAGAACAGTCTCTACGTTTGAAATCCTCATGACATGCGGCAGATGACAATGTTCACTTTAAAACGCTGATAGCATGAATAAGATTCAGCTCAACCCGGTGCCGAGGCTAAACAGAACCTGTTTGGGTTATAAATCTCAGCAGTTTGAGGTGGAATAACATTCCTTTTTCATGTTCAGGGAGCACAGGGGTCTTTGATAGATGATGCATGTGTGCAGGCAGAAAGGGAAAAAAAGCATTACACACACGCACGTGCAGAGCAACAGAGACGCAAGCCTTCGTTGAGTGAGGCACGCTGCTTTTTCAGGAATGTGTGGATGAAAACACCACTTCAGTGATAACCTTGAAGCATTGAGCAGCACTGCCTTTGGAGTACACAAGAACCCAGAAGGGCAGCAAAACAAATCATTGGACCTGCAGGCTGCAAGTGAAATTACCTCCCTTTCTGCCTCTTTATTTCCATGGGTAACTCTTTATAGTTGATGTTGACAGAATATTAAAGAGGCTGGTCAGAGAGGATGGAGGAAGGGTACATTCATCACTCCATCTCCTAGTCAGAATTTATTTTCCCCTCTCCGTAAGGCACTGCCTTTATGAATGGCATCCAAGTGAACAGACTCACACTTATCTTTCTGCTGGGATTTCATCTTATCACAGAACATAAACAGATGATGAGCTGTCTTGTCATCTAAACTACAATCTGTTTTCCTGGACATGCTTTCCTCTATCACTGTTATCAGCATAAAAACACACCAGCTTTTTTTGTCTCTTTGTTTGTTTGTTTGTTTTTTCTTATTGTGTCCACGTGGCTTATCCTTTTGGCTGGACTTAATTTCTGGATAACGCGGTGAATCCAAATATAGTGGCAGTAAATACTGTTTGATAAAATAAATTTGCCAGCATCAAACAAATATCACCACAACATCTGAGCTACAGAACAGCATGAGCTAGGGTGGCTCGGGATCTAAAATTCTGTCAACACTTCAATGATTTTTTTTTTGCAAAGAAAATAGGATAAAATATCTGAGAAGACATCTGGCACATAAAACAGAGAAGTGATATTTGGCTAATTCTAGATTACCTGATCTTAATGAAGCAGCTGCTGAAATGCAAGTCACAGATGTGGAATCTACAAATCTGGTTAGAGTAATCTCAGCTCTGAAATCATTCTGGGTGTACTGTACTTCCACCGCCTTTGATATGCCTCGGATTCGCTCCCCTCTTCACTATCGCTCCGATTTATTACAGCACACACAGTTTAGAATTGGTTTCATTTTCTTTTCAAACTGTAGAGTCAGATAGGGCCAAAAAAAAAAGCCTTAAAATCCAAGCTTATCACATCCTCTCAAAACTCGAGCCATCAAAAACCCATACTTATCTTGTAAGTCTCCCACATCTCCTTGGCATGAGTTGTCATTTTTGGGTCAGGTAGTTGACCCCGGGTTGCACCCCTTGCCGATTCACTTCTCTGGCCTCCCTGAGGTGTCTCTTGTCTGTGATTCAGACTCTTATCTTCACAGCACAAACTTTGAGGCAGACCGCACAGACACAGGTCGCAGGACCAATCGCATACACACATCTGAGTGAATTATTCAAATTGCCAAGAGCAAGAAGGGCGTAGAACCTTTTCCTGCTACGTGAGAGGAATAGTTTGTCAGGCAGCAGCCACTGCAGATCAGACAGTCATTTAGAGTGGACAAAAATGTAATTTGTTCTCATGTATCTGATTTTATTGTAATGGCTGTAATAGTGATTTGGTAATGACCTGATGTCCATCCTACACTCTACGGGGCTTAAATGAATAAAATTCCAATGAACACTGACTCAACGTGTCCGAAATGAATGACAAAGATCATTTCTAGTACCATTATTTTAATAAAGTGCATGTATGTGTGGAGTTGTTGATACAAGACACCAAAAAAAAGAAATAGACAGCCTACAGTTGTGTTGTCTGAACATCACAAATACCAGAGCTAAACGCAACAGTGTGGAAATCAATTACATGGTCGGTTCACCTAATTGATACCCACCTCAGCATAAACACAGATAACAGCTGCAGCTAAATTAATGCAGAGGAGTAATTTTTCATGGGCGCCCAAACATTTTTTACTGAATGCAGAAAATTCTAATTTGAATTGTATCTAAAGATGAAGTTTTGCCTGAGCACAAATGGTATTCAGTAATATTTTTTGGTTTGCCTCAAGCTGAGACTACAAGCTTGTCCGGTGAGGTCAAACTTTTATCCTGAGAAAACATTTAATGTCTAAATCCTCTAATTCCACTTTTCTGTGGACATACTGTAAGCATCAAAGTTACAACAAGTTACTAACATCTCACTGACTTCTGCCAGCTGTATGCAATTACAAGTACTTGACCATTATCATGCTGCAAATCTTCAAGAACTACAAAGTTTAAAGTGTTGTGTTTCTAACACCTGTTTCACTGTCATGCATTTCCTCTTTCTGTTTCCTCTTAATGATGCTCCCAGGTGCATTTACTTTGAAGGCACTGATGGTAAAATCGAACTTGAGTAGCGATGCAAGGCAGAGTCAATCAGATCCACGTTTTAGGAGCAGCGACAGAGATTATGCATCTCAAACAAATGAACTGATCAAAATGCTTTCACATTCTGTCTTAAACCCGTACAACCCACCCCATACTCCTTTTTTCCCTTTTAAACAATTTTCTGTGCACAGCACAACCCATTATTGAGATTCAAGGAAAAACATATCATTTTGTTATTATTTCTGATAAAGAGAATTCAACAGAACAGTCATCAAGGTGAGAAGCCCTCACTGATCCTCAAATTGCATACAGTATGTACTCAGACCTGACAGGAAAAAAACAGCCTTTCTCTGAGAGAAACAATGTTTTTCTCTGATGTAAGGCTGCCAGTTACGGAGCTTAACCTTGCTGTGAGTGTTAGCCTCTTAAGTTCTTGAGTAATAACATGAAGGACATACAAGAGTATAGGAACATTACGGTGTACTGATTAGCAGTGTCGAGAGTTTGATTAACATATCCTATGTATGTGTTTTTTGTTGTGTTGTTTTCACTGAGCATGAATACGGCTGTAACTATGAAAGAAATACCATTTACAATAAAAAAAAAGTCAGTTTAAACAAAGACACCGAATTGCCCTTTACAAAGCCCAAACCTGCCCTCCCTGTCATGAAAGACAGGCTGTTAATAGCACTCATGTTGGCAGGTTAAGTCATTGGCATGAAAAAGTTTGTCTTTGAACCGATCTTGAACTCTGAACTAATTATTAAAGATAGCAAACCAGTAAAACGGACATGACAAAACACAAAACACTAAGAGACCACAGTGCCATTTCAGATTCTAGCCATGATTTTACAAACAAACTTAAATTTAAACTTGTTCTATGTTAGTGTTCATTCCATATCACAAAGGTGAAACTTATACAAAGGTTATGCTGGAGTTAACAGCCATCTGGTCCACTGTATTACTGTACTAATACTAGAGTAAGCTGCTAAAAAGACTTACAAAACCAGACTATTCAGTATGCTGTTACTATGGTTTTAAGAAAAAAACTAATACATCAGTTTTATGCAAAAATGTTCCATATTTCTTTAAACTTTGGTTCTTTTCTTAATCTTTAAAGGCTTAAAATATTCTTACCTACCCCTGTCTATCACTGATTCCTTGTCATGCTTCTGATCCTCAATAAATTCTTAGATCATCCAGCCGCTCTTTTAACTATCCCTAGGGCTTCGACTAAACCTTTGGAGATGCTTGGTTTCATTATTAGTCCCCCAAAATATACCCTTAAATATTAGACTTACTGACTCTAGAGGCAGTTTTAAAAGACATACTTTTAATAAAGTCCATAACTGATGGCTCTGTTTAATTAGAAAGAATTATTTACCAAGTTACAGACATTTTGGCTGGCTGGCCTGTGTAAAGAGAAACTTTTTTGGGGGCTACCATAAACTGAGATTTTAGGTGAGAACTCTTTCAGTTAATTAATCATGCTTTACATCGACTCATATATCATTGTATTGATAAATAAATAAATATCATTTGAATGAAAGAGACTGCCAGTTCTTTCTTATTCTTCCATATTTCTGATTAGTGTTGTGATTGTGGGCATGTGGGTTCTGGTGACTTAGTCTGTCAGCCAGGATGCAGAAAGAAAGCCATTGGTTTTGCAAAGAAAAGCTTGAGTTGCAGGACTCACTCTGAGCTGGAACATTGGCTCGAATGCACGTCTTCAGAGAACACACTACAGCGCACAAAGTATTTAAAGGACCTTTTCAAATAACTCTATTCTTCTAATTCTTTGGGGGAGTTTAGCTCTTGTTGTATCATGTTAAAGTTTGAAAAATGAACTAGAAGAATAAGGGTAAGTCCTTTGAGTCTTCATTGTTTAAAGTCTTATCAAGACCTAGGTCTGTGGGTAATTGTTGACTTCACTTTTGCTTTCTATCCTCCTACATTTCAAAGTGTTAGTCATCTAACTCTCCACTTTGGTGAAGCTTTTTTGCACGATTATGGATTTCCATGTCTTATTAGATATTGAAGGTTAATTAATTTATTTGTACACTTTATTTTATCCAACTTGATGTATAAAACAGAAGTTGAAAGTTGAAAAAGCATGTTTTCCAACATTATGCAATGGATCACAACACCAATGGCAATGCAAGGCCAAAGGTCAACTCAGGTTAATGGTGAGCTGCTTTTATTGGAACCAGAGTCTACAAACTGGTGCTAAGTCAAATTCAAGACAAATGGAGGCAGATGGACAACAGTAAGACACAATATGTAGCTGGAGGTGTATACCCTCAAGTATCTGCCATTTAAACTGAGGAATGAAAAAAATCTTATGAATAGGGTTTGGTGATGCCAAAAAAAGTTAAACAGTATTCAGAAGAATGTTGTGCTGTAAGTTTTAATCATAAAAGATGAGGATAAACACTTAAAACATATGCCGGTCTGATTAATCTATAACTATGTGTTTAATATTTTTGGGAATGATAGAGTGATTTTTTTAAAAATTGGTGATACTTGAAGTCATCTAATATATTGAGATTCACCTGTGCATCTGAAAAGTTTGAGATGGGTGTGCTCTCAGGGGGAGGCATTCTTGAGCCAACTTCCCCACATAGTGTTGTGTGATCTGCACAAACAAAGCCTGATTGCCTTTTCATCGATTTAGTGCATGTTATCGAGCAACAGATATTAATAGCAGTGACAGTAAAGGAAAATCCAAATTACAGAGCATTTATTTTGCATATGGTTCCTCAAATCGATACAAAACAAATCACAAGCACATCTTAATGCACCACCATGCCTGAAAAAGAGCAGGAAGAAGAAAAGTACTTACTCTTCCCTTACTGTAATCATAACACGTAAGTAGATGGTCTGCCAGTCAATTACTATTCAGTTAAAACTCAATAACAAAAGAATCATCTTTCACACACTAATGTACAATCTGTGAAATAGCCACCATTCACTAAGTTCCTACACTTGAAATATTCTATTTTATACATTCTTTATTCTTTATTTATAAAGATAGAAATGAAATAATTTCTGTGTATATCTATTTACTGTATATCTTAATTGTACCACCTAATCATGACATGATGGAAAGTAAAAAACACGAGTCTCATATGCACTGCTGTCATCTTGCATACTCCTCAGTTTTCACTCTTTAAGATTTAATTCAGTACTCTGAATCCCTGGAAAAAAACACAGACCTTGTGGACCGCAGCTTCATCATGGTGGCCCAGCGAGAGCGAGCATTGTCAGGGATTTGTGGTTTGGGATTACAGCGGAACACAGATGTTCTTCTGAAGATGCCAAGAAGAGCTGCCAATGACTGGTTGAAAAGACACCAGCTGGGCTGTAAAATATGGAAATATACCTCATGTCTACTCCAGAAATCATAAGATGACATAGTTATGGTGAGGTAAATTCATAGAATGACATGTGGAGTTTTGGGCCCTGATTAAAAATGATCTTAATACATGAGTAGAGAATGAACTGATGCTAAAGATTAAAGGTTAGTCTTATTTTGGTTTATATATATATATATATATCCATCCATCCATCCATTTTCTGAACTGCTTAATCCAATTGGGTCGCGGGTGTGCTGGAGCCTATCCCAGCTGTCAACGGGCGAGAGGCGGGGTACACCCTATACAGGTCCCCAGTCTGTCGCCCA